>JALLOX010000322.1:0-12510 GCA_036939695.1 Thalassiosira ordinaria | reverse complement strand
TACCCCTCAGCAACCAATTGATTTCAAGCAAATCCACTATAGTAGATTGGACACCACTCAGCAGCTAATTAATGAACCCCATAGTGGTCACCTAGCAAGTCCACTACGGATGCCATGGGTACTATCACCTGCATGCTGCCTGCATGCAACTTGATCATGGTTATTGTTGGGCGGGGTGACTTCTTCTGAACAAAGGAAAAGATGGTGCGGATAAGATCAGCTTCAAAACCCTCCTTGGGCAAACCACGATTCTCCCAGCAGAGCGCCATCATCTTGATACTCATTACAACCCTTTTGCTGGCCATTCCGTCGTTTATTCTTGTCGCCAAAATCACGAACTCGCCAGGATCAGATCATCATAATATCCGCGCCATAGAGTCCATTGACTCACCGCGGAATGAGAGTCCTTCCAATAAAAGTGCAATCAAGCGGCGGCAAAAAGACGTGCACACGAAAGAGGGATATGATAGGATTCTCGACTTGCGAGAGAAGACCCACGAAAAGATTCAGATAGAAGGTGATGAAAAAGTACCCAACCAACCTTCACCGCCGAAACGCTTCAAAAATTACAACTTTCCCGGCTTCACCAAAGAAGCGAGCGTGATATGTGGGGGGCACAAAGCCCCATCTTGCGATCAATGCCCCCAAGGAAACGGTGCTGGATGGTGCAATGGCGAGTGCGAATGGCGAGATGGGGGCTGCGTCCGAAGTTCCAAGTTGGAACACATACATCCTGATTATTTTCGCATTACGGAGAGGTATGCCTTTCAGCCTGTGATGAATCAAAACCATGAATATGTGAATGTTATCATGGTTCGTTCCGCGTTCCGTGGCAAAAGTGACGAAGATCTGTACAAATTTTACAAAGATGACATTCTGTTTCTGGGGATATCCAGCTTTGAAGCATATCCGCTGAAATCTCCCAATCCCTACTCTGGAAAATATGAAAGTGAATACTATCTGAACATGTTTCCAGGATTCTTACACATGGTATGTGCAATTATTATGCTATGGACATCATTAGTTTTTGTCAGCTCTTCTCAATTTTCTCCTTTATTTGTATTACTGTGCAGATGAGAGACCCAAACGAACATTTTCCATCCAATGTGCAAACCATTCTCATGTCTCAGTCTGATTTCATGCTGGAAGATGCTGAAAGGTTTGGGAAACAGCATATTGGGGATGAGAAGATTTATGACTTTGTGTATTCTGGAGGTGTAAGTTTTTTGTTATTGAGCATTTCTTCTTTCTGGTTGTTATTGCACATTGCACCTGCACAAATCTCATGGCATTCCCAACTCCTAATCATTGACAGGATCAGGATGTTGAGAGAGATTGTGTAGGCTGGGCGAGCTATAATAAAAAGTGAGTCACTTATGTTGCAGATTCATCACATGCAATAATGACAACAGTTGACTCATTCCTATTTGTTGTCAGCTTCTCCTTTGTACGTGAAGCGCTGGAAGTGATGTGTAGTCCTGAATTTAATGTGACAGGCGTATTGGTAGCCAACAAAAATAAAGCAGGCACCAAGGCATGCACCATACCACCAGCCTGCCATGGAAAAATTGTGCAGACGTCTTTTTTAGATCAGAAGACGTTCTTTGGATATCTGGCTAAAGTGAGTTCGTGAAAACTCAAACTTGATCACACTTTGAGCATGCTACCATTGTATATCTTCTTTCTAACACATTCTGATTTCCCCAGGCAAGGTGGGCATTTCTGCCTCAGGTCTGTGATGCCAGTCCACGAGTAAGCACTCAAGCCCTGTCCATGAACATTCCTTTGCTCATGAATCGAAACATTATGGGTGGCTGGAAATATTTGGTGCCCGGAGAGACAGGGGAATTCTTCCACGACATGAAGACTGATTTTAAGGAAAGTCTTCGGCGAATACTTGACAATACCCGAGGAAAACATAGTCCATACAAACCGCTTGAATTTGTTAAGAACAATTATGGGACTGATAAGTCTGGTGAAAGATTGTTCAAGTGGGTTAAGGAGCATTTTGGTAATAGGATACAATTTCCTGAGGGAACCAATGCATTGATGCCTACAGGAGCATAACTGGTCAGAGCATGATTCATTATTTGTGAAGTGAGAGATTCAATAGGATAGGCCGGTGTTTCCAGCTCACGCGCCATAGCACAAAAAGAGATGTTACACAATTCAACAGGTGATGGCGGAAGAATGCCAACTTTGTCAGTCCCAACCCAGTCCTAGAGAATGTGCCAACAATGCTTTNTAGAGAATGTGCCAACAATGCTTTGACCGTGTGCAACTGCATGCAAGTAATTATGTCACGTCTTTATTTGATCAGAGATATGGGTATTTTCCTTCACTGGCACCATAGTTAATCTTTAGGAAGTAGAGAGATGATTGTATTGGTGCTCTGAGCAGTTAATTGAATACGATTAGTACCACATTACTCCTACCTATGTATGTGCCAATCAATTCTATTCCTGTGCATATCGTGGTGACTTCCCTCAAATAAACGGCCTGTCAAAAGCCAATCAATAAACATCTTTGCATCTGAGGTTCCAGTTCAAGCTTGAGTATTTTGTACACTGTCCATTCCTATGTTCAAGTGGTCCAAATCATAAATGTCACTGACACAATCACCCCATCCTCGTACCTCCATTCGATCATTCCATACATCCACCATTGCATAGGTGCTTATGGGTTCTGGTGACTCAAGCACGGCCTCGAATGTTCTAAAGTGAATTCCTGACAGTTCATCCCGGACGTATCCTCCCTTGTGAGCATGGCCTGAGAATGAAGCAATAACAACGTCACTGTACTTCCTCACTAGGGTCAAGATCTCATCAAAGTTCCAGATGAGACAAGTTGGCCACGTTGAGTCCGGATGGACAGGTTGATGCGAGCATACGATGACCTTTTCGTTGTTTTCTCGTGCCATTTGCAAAGATTGCTCTAACCATTCCATCTGAGGAGTATCCACCCCTCCATTGAAGCCTACAAACCTACGTTGAAGTCCCTCTAAGCCCTCTGGTGAATTTTCTTCTTCCGGATAGTTGGGGTTATGCTTGGACAAAATTTCATGGGCAGCCTTCCTCTTTGGAGAAGTGTCTGGGCATCGATCGAGGAGGCACACATCATAGGAATCAATGACCACAAAGCGAAGATTGAATGTAGACATGGTTGATTGCTGCTTTGGCTCATTTAATAAATGATGATAGTAACCGACAAGATCTTGATTCTCAGTCTTGAATGGTATGGAGAGTTTATGTGCCAAATCCCGGCGTGATAAATTGTATAGCTCATGATTTCCGTAGGTATGCAGTATATTGCCAGATGTGTACGAACTCAATGCCTCCAAAACCTCATCAATTGCATCATGCCCTACATGGCTCCCATCTGCCTTCTTTTCCTCCTCGGTTGTATCATCCCCTTTGCGGCTGTTGGTAATGCTGCCACCCCACCTCTCTACATCAGCGCATTTACCATCCACGATATCACCTAAATTGACGACACATTGGACTTGTTCCTCTTGAAAATGCTTGGCGGCATGTTCTGCAGCCTTCTTTGCATGTCGATAATACCTAGGATTGCCACCGTAAGATTTTCCATCAGGAATTGGTGCATATTGAATGTCCGTGAGAACGCCAAATGTGTACATTGGTTTAATATCCTCCTCAGTGGCTGAAGAAGATGATGCCAATGCCGTCGTAGTCGAAAATTGTTTTTCAGGTAAATCTAATCGTTGCCTCCATGAGTCTTTTCTGCTGTACTTTTCTTTGGATCCATTGTCATAGGCTAGAGATGACGTGCGTCTAGCAACTGAGGGTGTTCTGCCATTATTATTTGTCGCCGTCATTGTATTTGCTTGGCTCGACGCCTGTGGCAACAACAGCGGCACGGGTGGCGAAAAGGCAAAGATTGCCGGAATGATTATGAAGAACGATACAAAGTGCATCCAAACGGCTCGCCGTAGAGAAGATCAGGCAGGACAAGGGAGAGAATGGAGATTAGATGGAAATGGAGACTTTGCCTCGAGCTGGTTACTGTGGGATAAGCGAGGAGACGCGGCGGCGGACTTGGTGGGAGAGAGTGTAGGTAGTGGGTAGTGGTACAATAGTGCGTCAGTTCCGGTTCGAAGTTCATTCATCGTTCATCGTCGTCGTGGTTTGATTTGGTTTGAACCATTTCTTTTTGCGAAAAGGAGGAAGTATCCTCTGTGTGAGTACTTCTGTGTATGTAGGTACTACTATGTCGTACTTGACAGGAGAACTTTCTCCAAAAGGGCAGTAATGCAAATACTCCGGCAATCAATTATTACAGCGAGAGTACCGCGAACATGTCACAACTGTATTTGGATTCTCAGAGGCAATAGTGTACGTATTATCTACCTAAGCACATACAACATACAATCCCGTTCATACATACCATATTTTAGAGGATTAGGTATGTACCTACGCAAAAAAGAGAACCCAGATTTTGCAAGATGTACACGTCTTTAGAAGATCGTTGGGCTCCTTCTTGCTCCTTCTTATTCGCAGCAGAATGTCGTCTCTTGCTTCTCACCATCTTGAATCTTCATTCATCACAAAACCAAAAGGCTCAAACTGAACCGTGCTCAGCACTACTCAACAACGCAACAAACCGAGAGAAGAGAGAAAAAGGCATCTCGCTGGGGTTGCTCTAGAGAGAGCTGCCTGTGGTTGGAACCTACCCGCAAACAAAGGAGAACAAACCGTCGGTTGCATTGGCAGGTGCTCAGGTGCAGGCTGCTAATGAAAGCGAGCATATCAAAGGCAAAACGATGAGCATCTAGATACCACTTTTTAACTGCTAACGTTTCGATCCATTGAGAAGTCAAAATAGTACCATATTATCGGCCCTGTGTCATGCCTGCACCTCCAACAACTTCTTGTTCACCGATGATACGACTCGGCGCCATATCCGTATGGATCTCCACACTCACAAATCTTGCCGATGCCTTGTATTACTGCTCGGCGACGCCGGGTGGCGGAGACTGCGGCACACCCTGCCCAAGGTCCGTCATATATTATGTCCATTGCAATCGCGCCTCATCTTTTATGATTATTCATGCTGACTTGAGATTTGTCACAACTTTCACACTCTATCATTTATCAATAACACAGCGGACACGATCTAGGCTGCCCACCAGGCCAAAGATGCTACGGCCCCCAACTCCACTGCCAACAACAACAAACACAGACTTTATCCAACAGCAACAGCGGCAACTACTATTGTGGCAGGTCCATGCTTGATGCCCAACAGACATGCAGCCAACGGTGTTTGGGCGGGAGCGATCCTTCCTGCGGCGAAGGCAAGGGATGTTGGGCCGTTGGAAATGCCTGCGAGTTTGCTGATCTTGCCATGCAGAGGCAGAGTGCTTCTAATCCACATAATTTCTTTTGTGGGGCGTGAGTTTTTTGTTGCAAATCGTATGATATGCCTCATTATTATTTATTATCACCTTATGATAATATTGCTCATTGAAACCATATATATTGTTTACTTTACCAGATCCTACGCCGATGCCGTCGATCAATGTTTCACAAGTTACTTTGCAGTGCCGTGTCCACCAACACTGCTCGAGATTGGATTGCAAGTCAGTTGCCCGCCCGGTCAGTATTGCTATGGTATGTAAAATGCAAAAGTACTCGTCTCATACATTTTTTGAGATCCCATTTCTCTCGAGGTCTACTCATACCTATCTAACTCATAATTCATATTTCATCCCTTTCTAATGAACCATAAATGGGTAGGGAATTTGCAATGTAATCCACAAGTAGGCGGATCTACGGCATTTGCACAGGCACAGGCACTGGCAGAACAAGCTGCTGCTTCCCAAGCTGCTGCATCTAATGCTGGGTCAACTACATCTGCACAAGCAGCTATGCCAAATGTCCCAGCATTAGAGACCCAGCCTGCAGCAACGGCTCAAATAGCATCCAATCCTGCCCCACAAAATGCTCAGGGAGCTTTGCAACCTCAACTTTGGTGCGCTACCTCATACAAACATTTGCTCGAAAACTGTCCCAAAAGATGCACAGGTCCAGATGATGACTGTGGCACAGATGAGAATGGAGATCAAATGAGCTGCTTCAACATGCAGTTTGAGAAACAACCATGCACGACGGAAGGCGTCGGAATAGGGGAACCAGTGAACTCGGAATACTTGTGGTGCGGTTCCTCTTGGCTTCAACTCACAGAGAACTGCCAAAAGCCGTGTCCTTTTGGTAGCAACGAAGAGTGCGGAAGAGACTCTGATGGCAACCTCATGATATGCTACGACATGTCAGATAGCAACGAGGTCTGCCAAACAGCTGGCGTTGGCATCAAGGAAAAGGCAGACCCCAGCAAAAGGTTCTGTGGCACGTCGTATGAGGCCATGGTTGAGACTTGTCCGCTCAAGTGCCCCGATGGTACATGTCCAGATGGAATGGTTTGCTTCGAGGATACACCCTGTAAAGAAGAAGGTATACCGTCTCCAGCGGCTAAGGATACCTCTTCTTTTTACTGTGGAAAGAATTATGCGGACGCCACCCAGTGTGGTACACCATGCCCTGAAGGCAGTGATACAGAATGTCCTGGAGGACAGCGATGCTACTCACACATTAAGTGCAAATTGTCAGGTAAAGAAGAAAGTGATACGAGTAGCAGTAATTTGCTTACGGAAGTTCCGGCAGCTGCTGCAAAACCTGCACCAGCCCAAGCCACAAAATTGGAGGCCCAGCCGGCAGAGGAAGAACAGCAAGCTCTTGCACTGGATCCACCTGCCCCAGTCGTTGCTGGTACAACTAGCGCATCTACACAAACTGTGGTTGCAAAAGATATCCGAATGTCCATGTCTGGTATGGATGAATTCAGCGTCTCCCATCTAGTCAATTGGGAACGCCATACTGCGGACTACTTTGATGCCGTATTCAATATCCTTCCCACGTCTGGTGACTCTATTAGCGATGCAGTCAAGGATGTGACTACTTCATTTGATATCACAGAAGTGAACCTTTCATCCATGCGGCAACGGCGACGACATTTGAGGAGCGAGAGAGAATTGTCTTCATCTTACCTCCTCACTTATACTCAGACTACACGGTACACCTTAGACAAGGATATATCAGTTGAACAAGTACTCCAATATCCTTTTAGCAGCGCTGCCAAGCGAGATGACTATGTCAACTATCTAAAGGCAGCGGAGCCTGCCTTATTTGAAAAACTGACAGCTGCAACAGTATATCTCCCAGTTCACATGGGATCCAGTATCACAGTGACCACAGAAGATGTGCCTCAGTCGGCTTCGTTGAAAGCTGGAACTTCTAGTAACACATCAAGCCATCCTCTGTCCTTTGGTTCAGTAGGAACATCTCAACAAGCTGCCTCGACAAACAAGCCAACAGATCAACCCAGCCCCTCACCATCAAAACAGCCCACTCCATTCCCTACAACTAAGGTGCCTACACCTGCACCCTCTACAGCTCAGCCAATGAGCATACCTACGACTGCCAATCCAACGAATAAGCCTTCAACGGCAAATCCTACTAAGCTTCCTACCATCCAGCCTTCGACGAAGATTCCTACGAAGATACCAACCAGCCAGCCTTCGACGGGCATTCCAACAAAACAACCGACTGATCAACCTGTTACAGCCGCGTCCTCTTTGGTCTCAACCGCTCTCCTTGACTCTGATATTGTTGGTCCCACAGACATGAATGGTCTTGAAATGACACTCAATGGCATATCGTTGATTAGAGCAGAGCACATTTTCGAGTGGCAGTACTTAACAGGACATTATGTGCAGGACTATTACGCTGGAAATTTCCTTCCTCCAAGCTACATCAGGAGCAAAATTCATGGACTATCTACATCCATAGAGATAACCAATATCAGCTTTGGGAAGTCTGACAGACCAAGCACCACCATCACATTCAAGCAAACGATTACTTACAAATCCAAGGATTCTAACATCTCCAATTGGGCTGTCATAATGCAACCATTTTTGTCTACTGACTACCGCGATACCTACATGAACTACCTCAAGAATTTTCTACCCGCTGTGTTCGAGGAGGTTGATTTTGTCTCAAGCATTGCTTCCACAGGCTCACTTGGTTTATCATACATGTTGACTGAGACATTTTTCTGCGGCAAAGTGTGGCCAGTGAGTTGTACTGATACCTTGCGATGCGAAAACAGCAATGATTGTCCAATAGGGTATGGGTGCTTCACTTCTTTGCCTGGCTGCACAGAAAGTGTCGATGAGCAAGAGCAGCTGAGTATGCCAGACATATCAAACAATGTTCAAATCCCGCAACCAACTCCAAACCCTTCATCTTGGCCTACAAATCAGCCTGTAACTCAACGTCCTAGTATCCCATACCATTCCAGCTTAAATCAGACTCCACAGCCCAGTCATAAACCTACCAGTCTCCCCACCAAAAGACCTGTAACACAACAACCTAGCTCAGCAAAACCAACTCCTTCACCTACCACCAGGCCAACAAAGGAAAACCCAGTTTTACAACCATTGCAACAACCTCCAAAGCGAGATCCCGGCTCCGCCTTTGTTTCTGCCTTCACCGCTTCGAAGCCAATTTCTGAGCACATCATGTCTTCTTCTGTTGACGAGGACGAAAGTGGCACTTCTTGTAATCTTTGTGTGACAGGGCAGATCAGTAGAAATGTTATGGTGAAAGTCAACGGCAAGCGAATAGATTGTTCAGAAGCTGAAAATATGATCACTGCATTCACTGAAGGGTCTGCCTCTTGCGTCTCTGCACGGAGTAGTATGTCACATGGTTGTTGTTTTGAAAACCAAGAAGCTGACACCTCAACTAGCTATGACGAAGAGGTCATGGAGGAAATTGTAGAAAGCAAATCAAGCGCGTCTCATGATGCATCGAGTTCGTCAGATAGTCAACCAACACTTTCAACTGATACTAGCAATGACGAGAATCCACACATAATAGGAAGTCTATCAAGTGACTCATATCAGTCTTCGGATGGAAAGTCAAGTGGCAGCAATTCAGACAAAGATGATCATGACTGGTACACTCCTGAATTGTACTCGCAGTGGCAAAGTTACAAAAGACCAAGGTCAAATTCATCACAGAAGTGGCCAAGAATTGGAAGATATCTTGCCATAGCAATGGCTGTTTCATTTTATATGTGGCTCAGCTTTGTATGAGACAGTACCCCTTGAATTCATTGAATATTTGTAGAAGGTCAAGGAAAAATCATATTACTTTATCGATGAGAAATCATATTACTTAATCGATTCTCATTTCGCGTGCACTTTCCATCCGAACAACAATTAATGCTATGCATAATGTACCATATGATCCCAGTGCACTAACCTATGCAGGTCTCTTCGACAATGCTAATAGGTGCCAACCCAAACGGTAGATATTGGCCAAAAATGTAAACTCGTTCTGTTGGTGTGCTCATAAAACTGGCAGATGGTGCTGGATCTCTTCCACCACAGTTGTTAGCAGTACCCCGAAAGAAAAAGGAGCATGCATTTCTTGGCCAGTACTGATCTGATTTCATCATTTCAAAGTACAATATGCATTTTAAAAAGACCTGCATGTTGTTCAGACGGCAGGGTTCATCGTGGACGATTGTTGAGGCTACTGGTGAGCTGGTGTTCTGATCAATCAGACTGGATTTTACTTATCCGACTCCTTCCAGTTTCGGCATGACTCATCACAGAACAAGGACATTCTCAAACATCATGTCAATTTTGCTGTTGCCACCAATGCTGACACCAATGATGCTCATTGATGCTGAGAATAAGTTTTCTGTATGTCATCAATATTATAAACTAAGATGTGCCAACAAAAAAATGAGAAAAACCAAAGTTGGCTCAACAAAACTCATACCTGGATATGTGACCAGCCAACTTCAACCACTTCTACAAGGTAGAATCATCAATAATCTCATTTCTATTCATTGTTAGTGATATTATGAGATGATTGTTTCAGAATCAATAGCCTGGACATTTTGAGGTCAACTGACCACCAGATGCCCATGAAAAGGCTCCCCTGGTATGAAAAAAATCACCGTCACGGTTGAAAAAAGATAGCAAACGACAACAGACTAAAAATCCGGATTGGCCAAAGTGACATCAATCACTCTGCACCAACCTAATCTTCAATCTCCCTGTCCGGGCAGGCAAGAATCAGGAAAGCTCTGATTTTGCTTGAAATAACAGCATGCTCATCAAATAACATCCCCACCAATTGGTTTTAGTTGTCATCTTAAGGGTCTAAGATATTAGGCATGGTGAGGTATGTGCCAAAGGCATCATGACTTAAGTTAATTTTCATGTGGCCTTGCAGCCTTGGTAGTTTTTTGTTGAAACTATCACAATGATCCTTTCAGCAGACCAAAATGGTGTCCAAACAATTCCTTATTCAGTCCCAGCATGAATCCTTACACATGGACCCCCCCTAGACCATCATAATAGTATAAATTTCAAAATTAGGGACCCCCCCACTCCTGTTGATAGATGTTGTACCAAAGCAGAACTTTTCTATGCTAACCAATTAATAAGTAGTAATTTAATTTTCTCTATTACAAGCACAAAGATGTGATGTTTGCATTTGCTGTGACACTCCAATTCAATCAGCTATCCACCAATAGTTTGTCTCCACGCTTCTAGCATATGGGTCTTGCTCACTCTTCAAATGCTTTCCTTTTTACAATTCCCATGTTGGACCTTTGGTCTGTATATGCCAATGTTGTCGTGGCAAGTCTGTTGGGTAATGTTTTAAAACTTATCATTTCAACATCAGGAGAAGAAACTTGGGCATAAACTTGACAAACTTCTCAAAAGTTTATAAGAGCAAGTTCAGCTAGCTCTGCCTAAGAGTAAGATTAGTGTGATTTCTATTTGGCACAATTTGGGTATTCAGCTTACTCTTAACAGCAAAATTTTCTACCGGTCAGAACTATTATGGGCATTATGGAAGGAATACATTTTAAAGACTGAATTTACCCCCTCTCAAAGTCCAACACAGAAATCAGTAAATAGTCTGTAGTTGTTTGAAAATGAGTATGAGGGGGTACGTCACTTCCAACTTGCCAAAAACAGCCACTGTTAGTGTTGCTGGCGTGTGTTCGTCTGTCTCCAAGCGACAAACAATAGCAACTAATAACAGCAGTGACATGAACAACACCAACACCATGACAATGGTGGCCGTCGGCCCCCATAGGACACCTTTCTGAAGGGATCATCTCCCAAACGGCCGCAATATAATTTATTAATAGTATTAACAAAGAGAGCTGTAGCTTAGTTATCTAAATATCTAGTTTATAACATGTTACATGTTTCATGTATTCCAACCACGGCGGCGGAGCCGGTGCCGTAGAATAATTACATTTGCTCTCCACAAGGATGCTGAATGGATGTCGTTGAAAGATGCCATGATATGCATGTGTGTGGTAC
Source organism: Thalassiosira ordinaria (assembly GCA_036939695.1). NCBI lineage: Eukaryota > Bacillariophyta > Thalassiosirophyceae > Thalassiosirales > Thalassiosiraceae > Thalassiosira > Thalassiosira ordinaria. The sequence continues at coordinate 1,073 of JALLOX010000322.1, read as the reverse complement.
ATGGAAACGCGGGACAGCAATCCACCGCAGCAGTCGCAGTAGACGATGCCAATTGACGATATCAAACACCCTCACCCCCCCCCTTCCCCACCAACATTCACAAAATCTTATTGACATAAAAAAATCAATGCTGGTGAAAAATACCAAATCGGCTGTAGTGGACCGAATCTTGCCGGAGTTCTTGGTTCTATTGGCAATCAGTGCTGCACTGATTGAATGATCGGAGGTTGTTTGATCTTATGGTCAATGGTCGATCGCCGGTCAGTTGTGGATTGTGGGTAGTCGTGGCGATTAGTTCCTAAATGTGACAATTGTTACAAAAATTTGCTCTCAAGTACCACCATTTCATATCCAATAGAGGAAAAAACAAATACACACAAATACACAACTCAATAATTTCCCAAATAATTTGAATTCACAATCTGTTCTCTTTCATGATGACGTCAGCACGCTGCTTAGTAAGCCTTGGTCATGATCGTGACTCACAATGGTATGGAGTCACAGGAACATTTGCTCCCAAACTTTCTAGAAGTTTTAAACTTCTAGAGTTGGGTATCAAACTTAGGGGTCAAACTTAACCAATATTGCAGATAATAAACTTGTTGTTAATCATTCTTATAACACTACTGTTGAGTTTTCTTTTGGGCGCCATTTGAGAAATCATCAGATCATTGATTGATGATTTTTTACCCTTGCAAAAAAGCTTGTTTGTGTTTTTGTTGCTGCTAGCTTCATCTGCAAAAAAGGAGAGCATCATCGCAAGATCAATTGCTTATTGTATTATGTAAAATAACTCCATGAGTAGAATGATAGTCGTCGATCAAAATGCTATTCAGGATATATCTATGAACTCACCAGCAACATTGGAATGAATATGCTACAATGGAACATGGAGACGGAGCATCCAAATTCCTTTCAACTGATGCCCACAAGAGTGTTTCAGCATTCTATACGGTCGGCGGTGCGTTTTTGTTGAATTATAGAGACTTTTTTGGTTTGTTGGTGTGTCACAACTGGGCCGCAACAATTCTCACACGATTTGCCGTTGGATTTTCCAACACAAAAGCGCGCAC
>JALLOX010000321.1:0-12494 GCA_036939695.1 Thalassiosira ordinaria | reverse complement strand
GGCAGCTGGTAGGTTCACGACAATCAATTGGGGCAACAGTGGGGACCGTCTTGATCGAAGTAGCGGTGAGGATGATGATTCTGTCTTCACCAGTCTACACAACAAGGATACTGGTGCCGCGAGCGCCTATGGAGGGGCTAGTCTGAATGGAGACCAGGGCGGCGGGGGACGGGCGGGATAGTCTCGCAGTGGTTTATGAATCGTCGGGGTAGGTCTACGTTTAGGCGTGGTTTAGGTCGTTGTCGATCATAGATCATAGCATAGGTCGATGTATCTCTAGATACGTGGTTTTGGTGTTGGTACGATATCAGAATCAGTTGGTAATGTGTAGGTATGGTGTATTGTGTTGTTGAGGTTGTTGCAGGTTGTTGCCATTTGCAGCTAGAGAGAGCCCGCCATTTTGGATACTATTCCCTCGTGAGGCTGTGTAGAAAGTTCAGTATCTTGACACATCTTGAGCTACAAGAGCAGCGTACAAGAGCAAGCTAATTTTTCATTCATTGCACCCCGTCACCTGCTAACTGCTAACCCCGGCTGCTGCCAATGCTCTACAATTGGCAACCATGGTCCTCGCACCTCGCCGTCTAAGCCCCATCCATTTACTTCCCTTCATCGGAAAGCGCCTTGGTTCGAACTACTGTCTGAAACGAGCAATTTCGTCAGGACATTTAATGATGGCGATGGATAGTGCAGAAGGCATGAACAATGATGGTCGCATTTGGATCCATCGGCCATTTCGAATCACCGATGTGGCATCATCTGCGTCTTCGTTGCAGCCTACCGTTTCGAGTTGCCCCCTACCCAAATCCACTCCATTCTCTGCACGAGAGGACAAGCTGCACTATTTATATTCAACGTCATCTGCGCCAGAAAAGACGCTTGAGCAAATGTACGAGTCCAAGGTGGACTTCTACCAGTCTCAATTCCAATCTCGGGTTGTAAAGGAGGCGTGGTCAAGAATAGAACGCCGCACTATTCAATCTCCTCATGGTTTGGGTAAGGTAGATGCAACAATATACTTTCCAGAAAGCAAGGATGACACTAGTAGCACAGATCCTAATTCATCTTCCAAACTGCTAGGGATCTGCCTACATGTTCATGGCGGGGGGTGGCTGTGGGGAGATTCTCACGACCAAGTAGCACACCGCTGTTTGGAGATGGCGCAGTCATTAAATGTGGCTGTGGTAAGTGTGGAGTACAGTATGTTCTGCAAAGTGAACAAACATCAAAGTCAGAAGAATGAGAACACAAATGCATTATTTGATCCAGTGAATGATGTATCTATTGCAATTGACTGGATAGAATCTGATGGTGCTAAAGAATTGAATGCACAACCTTCATTCGTAGCGAGTGGCGAAAGTTCTGGGGCGCATTTACTACTCCTTGCTATGTTGAATCGTAGAGACAGAGACAATGTCGCTCTTCTTCCACCAGTGCCATTGCCGCCAATAAATCAATCTACCCAACCTTCACCTTTTAGTCCATCCTGGAAATGCCTCAATTTAGTGTATGGTGTCTATGATATTTCTGGATCGCCCTCAATCCGTGCTGATGGAGACTCGACCTCTCCTTTATGTGGGAATGATCTGCTTTGGCTGTATGATATGTATTACTCGAGAGTTCAAAAGTCAATACAAGAGACAAACAATGATGGTGCCCAAGTGACTATGGCCCGGCAGCATCCATCTTTGAGTCCGCTCTACGCCAACTTGTCATATTTGCCACCATCTCTGCTATCAGTTGGTACAGCCGATCCTTTACTTGACGATACACTGTTCATGGCGAACAAACTGGCCATGTATGGCAACAACGTTGAACTGGCAATCTATGAAGGAGGAGAGCACGGCATTGGGCATTTTGGCGTGCAAGAGGATGAAGAAATGGGTGTACAGGCCCGCAGACATACGTTGGATTTCATGAAAGAGCATTTGAACAACTTGCAAAAAGAATAATCTAGCATTTTGTGTCTTTCCTTGCAATGCAATCTAAACAAACGTGTGTATTGTTGTATGTGAAGAAATGATGAGCCCCACTGATGTATCATGATGAAGTGAAAAATACTGAGTGGTAATGCAAGGTGAAGGTGCCTACACAGTATTCATGTTGGCCTTTGCATGCACAATTTGAACTTGTCAAACAGCTCCTTCATCTCAGCATCTTCCTCGGCTATGGAAACAAAGCTTCCAGCAGCGAGATGTTTCGCATTGAACTCAAGCTCATTTGCTAAAGTCTCTTTTGCCGGTTCCGGTACCAAAGATGGTGACATGAAAGTAATGAATACTCCAAGTATGTCTGCCACTAGGTTTGCCAGTCTGTCCAAATCACATACCATGATGTAATCACAAATGGATTCCTCAAATTCATCAGATAGTAATAGCATGAGTGCCTGCGCTTGATTGTACCCTGCTCTCCATGTATCAATATCTTTCTTTAACTTTTTTGCCGGAAAATCACTCTTGATCTTTTTGATTAACTTCTCCAATCCCATCAATTGCCCATATCCAACACGCCCCCCTCTGCTTCCATTGACAAACCTACACATGTAATCTACCTTTTCATAAACGGGCTCCTTCTCTTTGGTGACAATTGTTGGTAGCCGAGTGCTGCTACAGTTTGCAGCACACACTGCAATAAACAGCAAGACGATGGGTGTTGGCACTGCATTCTCCTCACATCCATAGTGATGTGCCATTCGAGGATCGTTCAGTCGGTTCATCGTCATTTGCCACCTATCTTCGTCGTAATCCTTTTCTAACTCTTCGACATCGTATGGCTGCTTCCAGTCCACGAGCTTGGTACCATCCGGAGCGGCGGCTAATGATCTCACGAACTCGAGGGCGGCCTTTGTCGATGGACGCTCTTCATCCATCCAGCTTGGAACGTTCCTACCTTGAAAATACAATCGCAAGATTGTATCACTGTCCTCGTGTTTGGTAACAAAGGATGTGTTTTGTTTATGATCGGGACCGCATCTCCACTCGATCTCTAAGTCCTTTTCACACTCTTGAACTATGCCACGGACAATCCCTAATGAACCAAGGTCAACATCAATCTGCAGTCCAAATAGTGTCTCATATACGCCATTGTCATCTCCATGCAACTCAATGTTTGGACCGATTTCGTTACGGAATGCAGGATCATCGTAATATATTTCATGCAGACATCTTCGTAGGCATCTTCGTCCAGGTCCTCCCATCCGGGCGGGATTTCCTCGACGGACTTGCCGCATTTTCCCTCGAATACGGAACCGGTGTTGCTCATAGGTGCATATGTAGTGGAAGCGGGACGAAGTGGTAAGGTTTGATGAGAGAGATTATGTTGCTGGAGCAATGGTCGATTGTCATTGGCCGTCTGGTCATTGTTGTTGTCCGCGTCTTGTCTATCTTGGATCTTGGCAGATCTTGGCGCTGCACTGGCGGGCAGTGGTGGCGGGCCAGCTACTCGGCGCCCGCCCGCCGGGGCATCGACGGACAGACGTATCAACGAGACGCCCTTTGCACAGCGACCACCGACCACCGAAAAGATTTGGCGTGCCACCCCGCTGCCCCCTTTTCTGTGATGTGAACCCTCCTCCTTCACATTTTTCGAGATTTCTCTTGATTTCTCTGCCATTTCATTTTCATTGCCGTTGCCGTTGCCATTGCCATTGCCATTGCCAGTCATCCTTTCATTTAAATCGAAGAAGGGGTTGGATTCATACACATCCACACATAGCAGTGCGTCACCATGGGAGTCCCCGCCTTCTACCGCTGGCTCTCAGAAAAGTACCCAAAGATAGTCCAAGATGTGCTCGAGGAACGCGTCCAACTCGCCGGCAACCAGGGCTCGATACGCGTCCCCTTTGACGCCACCAAGCCCAATCCATCTGGCCTCGAGACCGATAATTTATATATAGATATGAATGGGATTATCCACCCGTGTTCGCACCCGGAACACGGACCGCAGCCAAAGAATGAGCAGGAGATGTACGAGAATGTGTGTCTCTATGTCGACAGGCTCGTGCGGGCGGTACGACCGAGGAAATTACTCCATTTGGCTATCGATGGAGTAGCGCCTCGTGCCAAAATGAACCAACAACGCTCACGTCGTTTCCGCTCAGCACAGGAGGCACGAGAACGTGCCGCCACAGAAGTGGAAGTCCGAGAAAATTTGGAAGAGCAGGGCATGCATGTTCCCCCACCCTCGGAAAAACCGTGGGATTCCAATGTCATTACTCCCGGGACAAAGTTCATGATTGACCTCTCGGAATATATTCGTTTTTACATTCGCAAGCGGATAGCCACCGATCCGGCATGGAAGAAGCTCAAGGTAATCTTTAGTGATGCCTCCGTGCCGGGGGAAGGTGAACATAAAATCATGGCGCATATACGTCAACAGCGTGGACAGAAGGGGTACAATCCCAATTTGGTACATGTATTGCACGGATTGGATGCCGATCTCATCATGCTGGCGCTGGCCACGCATGAGGCACACTTTTACATATTGCGGGAGGAGGTACTATTTGGTAGAAAATCTATGGAGGCTACCGAACGGCGGAGGGAGGAATCAGGGTTTACGATGAAACAAAAGATGTTGGATGAGGCTGTGGGGAGCGAGGCGATGGAGTTGCCGGAGAATGCGAATAAGCCACTGCAGAGGTTGAGTGTTCCCATACTGAGGGAATATTTGGCAAATGAATTTGCAACTGTTATGCATCCGCCGTTCAAGGGGGAGGTGTCCTTCGAGAGACTGGTGGATGACATTGTATTCCTGTGCTTCTTTGTTGGGAATGATTTCCTCCCGCACCTACCCAGTTTGGACATTCGCGATGGAGCGCTGGATTATCTCTTCAATGTCTACAGGAGGTTGTTGCCTGGTCTGGGGGGATACTTAACGGATCATGGCGGACATGTAAACCTTGACCGTGTTGACGTGATACTGGCCGAGGTGGGTGCCATCGAAGACTATGTGTTCGAGATGAAGCACAAGAACGAGGAGAATGAAAAGTCCAGGAGGGCACACTTCAAACGAAACAAAATGCACGGAAACAAACTGCCAGCAGGAGGCATCATCAATGCTCCTCAAGAGAATTTTCAAAGGAAGGGACGTGCCGCTCGGATCATGGCCGAGAAGGAGGCGGCAGCTGCTGGCAAAGGGAAGGGTGGCTTGTCAGAATCGGATGGGGACTTGAAACTGAAAAGGGGGCATTCGGCGAAGGAGGAACTGCGCAAGAAGTTGAAGGGAAAGACGTCCACGGCGGAGGACAATGCCAAGGCGGCCGATGCTTTGAAGCAGCAGCTGCAGTCAAATGGTTCCAAGGGAGATGAAGCCGTTAATGAAAAAGAAGAACCAAAGGAGGAGGACTGTGTAGAAAAGGAAGGAAAGGATAAGAAGGCTGCTGCATCTAAACGAAAGGCATCAGAAATTTCACCTTCTGGTGAAAAGTCCAAAACCTCTGATGATGACGAGGCTGATATGTTTGGAGAGTCGGATAATGAGAATGATGAGGAAGAAGATGATGATGACAACGCTGATGACACTGACATGACGGGTGTTTTTGCAACAGAGGAGGAAGAAGAGGAGGCGATGGACGAGGCAAAGAAAAAGATGAAGGAAAGGATCAAGGCTATTGAGAGCGCCAAGCTAGATGATTATGCAAAGAATGTGAAGGATAATGTCAAGTTGCACGAGCCTGGATGGAAGGTCAGTGATAAATATTTCCATCGTCGAGGATTTATCTTATTGTATCGATCCATCATATTATTCGCTCACATCATGTGCCATTTTTGTTTGCTACCTCTCCCCTTGTGAAGGATCGGTATTACACTGACAAATGCAAAGCCGACGACGTCAAAAACCACGGAGGCCGCGAGCACCTCTTCCGCTCCTACGTTAAGGGCCTGTGCTGGGTCATGAAATACTACTACGAGGGCTGCCCATCCTGGAAATGGTATTTTCCCTTCCACTACGCACCCTTTGCGTCTGATCTACGCAATATTGAACGGTTTCAAAAGGAATGCAATTCATTTGAGCTTAGTGAGCCTTTTAAGCCCGTGGAGCAACTTTTGGCAGTGTTGCCTGAGGATTCATCACATGCTGTTCCGAAGGAGGCGCGGTGGTTGATGGGTGATGATGAGAGCCCAATCATTGATTTTTATCCGAAGGATGTACCATGTGATCCGAACGGGAAAGCCATGCCATGGTTGTGGGTTGTGCTGCTACCTTTCATTGATGAGGAACGGTTGCTTGGAGCACTGTAAGTGTCTTATTTTCACTCACAGTTCTTTCAGCCCCTGACATAGTGCTGAATTCTAACGAATCATCTTGTGTTGCATTGCAACTTAGGCATCCAACCATGAAGAAATGGACCCAAAAGGAGCTACTGTGTAACAGCCGTGGCCTCGATGACGGTTATGTCTTTCTCCATAAGGAAAATCCTTTGACTGAAAAGACAAAATTTATCCTGCAGTCAAAGGATAAGTACACGAAGGATAAATTCGATCTCAATGACAAAGATATTGGGAGGACATCATGCTTTTTTGGACTCATCCGAAAACCACTGAGCCATGAGATTTACAGCCTCGATGAGGATAGCACAGTACCGTTGCCAGCATCGTCAAGTAAAATCTCCCGTGCCTCCGATGTTTTCTCGGATCCGATTGAGCCGAACCAGGCCATTTGTTTTGCCTTCACAGAACCTCCCATCAAACACCACAGGAGCGAGATCTTACGTGGCGCCAGCCTCCCTCCATCCATACTGAAAGAGGAAGACAGACGTATTCGGAGGCCGAGGCTCAACCGCGGTGGCGACACCATTGCCAACATGGGTGGAGGCAACAGAAGCCACAGATCCGGGTATGGCAGTATGAACATATCCTCATACGAAAGAGATTTGGCAATGAAGCAGGGGAGGGGAAGGCAGATGAATCAGGCGGGTACAAGATCATGGGGCTCTATGGAGCCTACCCCAAAACGTTTCCATCATGGTGGCCATCAGCAACACTCGATTCCATCACAGGTCCCGACGATTCAGCGTTGGCAGCAACCTCCACCGCCAGCGTTTCCTCCGCCTCCTCCACACCCATCACAGCAATGGCAGCAACCACCTCCAGTGTACCAAAGTCAGCAGTACAACCAGGGATATCAGCAGCAGCAAGCTGCGTATAACACTAATGCAGGGGCCTACAATCAACAAGCTATGCAAGCTATGACTGGCAACAATTACAACCACACACAGCAGCAGCAGCAGCAGTGGCGTGGCAACAACACCTACACAAATCAAGGCAATGCTCCTCCGTACCAGCAACAAAATCGTGCTCCAGCCAACAACTATAATCAACCCAATCAGCATTTCCGCTTCAACCAGCAGGGGCAGCAACGTCAACAGCCGCAACACCAACAGAGACAACAGCCTGCGCAGACCAACTTCTCCTTCAATCGCCAAGGCATGCAGCAGCAGCAGCAACAGCAGCAATCTCAGACAGGCGGCAGGGCTAACCTCAACAACCTCCGTGCACAATTGATGAGTACACTGCAGAAACAACGCAATAAGGGAAACTGATTGGTTCATTTCAATAGCATATATTGTGAATATATTTCAATATCTTATGTTTTGTAGCATACATTGATATAGTTAGCACATAGTGCGCATTGCAATGGACTGATTAGTATTATTGCTGACTTGAGCGAAGGGGTGGGGAAAAAACAGTGGTGTAAATGGCGTAAATTTGGGGTGATATATGGGGAAAGATTTAGTTTTTGCTGGGGTCTCCTGTTCCGGAGCCGGCATCATAATGTAGTTGCAAAGTAAAAGAATAGCTTTTTCATCGAGTACCCACTCTGAAATTTCACGGCAATTGCCCAATGTTCATGCGGCCTGCTCTTCAATCATCCTGCGTTACTTCATCAACAACTTTCACTTCTCCTTTACCCTGAGTATAATTTACAATGGTCAACCTTGCCTCAACAAGCAGGTTGGCGAAGTGCTTACACATATCCTCGGTTTCTACTCGATACTTCTCGGCATCCGCGTCTTTTTGTTGGATAACCCCATCCTTTTGAGCAATCTGATCTTTGTGCACCGCCTTCAATGTTTCAAGTTCATCCTTTAACGTTTCTATGATCCGTTCCCTATCATTGATTTTGTTCAGAAGCTCCTCCTGCATTCCTTTGTATTGCCGAGTCATGCTCCGTGCGACATCAAACGATATTTGCTTCTCGCCCTCGTACTTTTTAGTGGCACTCTCTAATTCTTCTTTGATTGCCTCGCACTCTGCAATTGCATTAGATGTTGCCTCAGATCTGTAGGCGAGTTGCATTTCAAGGGCCTGTGTTTGAGATTCGAGATACTTGATCCTCTCCTCAGGCGCTATTGGCATCCCGTCCAAGTTCTCATTATTTCCCTCTTCAGAAGATGAAAGAAGATGACGTAAAAGTTTGGTTTGGCGGTAAGGTCTACGCATCAATACACTGAAATTGGACTTACTTTTGGGCGCCTTCTTTTTCTTGGGAGGCATCTTTTATGAGATTTTTTTGCTTCCAGAGTTTGGCTGTGGATTTCAGTAGAGACCCTTCCTACTTTCCGCTTGAACTAAGGCTGGTGATACCTCTACTTCTCTTCCTTCTATCCTAACGTTTGGGTGCTCAACTCACTGACGTTTGGTACCTAACTCTCGATTGACGCTTTCAAATTGAAATTGAATTCGAATTTCAAAAATCAAAATTCAAACTTATTTTTGAATTGAAATTCAAACGAGACACAAAATTCTTTTTGCGTCCACTTTCCTTGAACTTTTAGGTGGTGAAACAAGGGCCAAACAGAAAGTGGTTTCGGCAGGCAATTCTACGCCATCTCGGAAGCGCAACAAAGGGCAGGCTAGAAAAGCTAAGGCCGCCGTCATGGAGCAGAAGGCCACAAAAATGCTGGCATTGCAACAGCAACATGAGAAAGATATGCGAGAGTTACAGCTACAAGAAGAATGTATATTGAGTAGGATAGATAGCTTACAAGAAGAATGTGATCATGGCCTTCCATTCGTCTCTTCGCATGATCATACATCAAACAGGTTTCTAAATGCTTTCTTTCGTGAGATAAGGAGTAAGGATGCCCCCTCCTTGATCCAAGAGAAGATAGAGCACGACATTGAAACCGGCTGAGATAGGATCAAGCAGGCCCTCCTTGCCAATGGAACTGCTGTGCTCCGTTATTAATGCAGTAATTGCAATAAATCTATATTAAGTTTAGAAGAAAAGGTTATCGCCAACTAGTAGCCAACGGATTTGCTATGGCTATCATATACATTGAAGGCTATGATCCGACGTATAAATGCATCATCAACACAAACAAAGATAATGTTGTGGAATATGTTGATATTTTCGAAGGATGCCATCGCTCCACGATACGATTTTTTGCCAAGCGAGCAAGTTGTGATTGCTTGGCTGACAAGTACGCATCAATGAAAAAGACCATGAAACGAACTGGAAGATGCCGAGGTTGCGGTGAGAGAAAAGAGATAATGAATTTATGGATTTGCAGTAGGTATGACTCACCAGGCTTGATGTGCATGGATTTGTTCGTGTTTTTGATATTGCTTGTTGGCTCGTTGCATCTCTAGGGTTCAGTATTGTTCACAAGCTTGCCGTCGAAATGACTGGCTGAAGCATAAAGCATACTGCCTGCTGTGGCGTGAATGAGATGTGTTGATAGACCAAGAAAGGTATTGACTGAGTGTAGTCAAGCTTGCGGATATCTCCAACGCATTCAGAGAGTAAAAGTCAAGCTATCAAGCACAGCAAAGTAGGTTGAAATAGAGGAGTAATCGAATGCCATGCTACACCTACCATACAAAATATCTCAGGTTGAGCGAACCGAAGGGATGCACTTTAAGTAGTAATGGCAAGATACTTTTCCGTTGGCAAATTATTATACTTATTTGTCTAGCACCACAATCTGACAAAACATATGAATATTATATCTAAACAAATTGCTTGTTCCCATCGCATTCTTGCATGTTCGAACAACTCAATTTATCCCATAAGCAGATGAGGCTAGCCCCTGCGCCACTCTACGTGCTTGTTTGGAGCTTTCTTGTGATATGTGGCAATGTTGAATATTGTGCTATTGACGGCTAAATGCTGGTATCAGACGCAATTGTTTGGAAGATGTCAGGTCCAGGGTAGGGTCCTCCCTTTCTTTAACGTCGGAGTATCCTTTGACTCTTGACGCACCCAAATACAATTATGTTGTCATGGTCATCATCAATTGGTCTACTATCAGTATCATTTGATGCCAAAGGCCAATATGAGACTTATCAATGTGGCCATGCCAGTTCCTGTGCCTAACAAGGAAAAAGGGAGAGATTGATCACAGTCAAAGCACATGGATGGTGACCATTACCAAAACAAGCTGGAATTGAGAATGGCATGTCTCCAGGACTCATATTTACTTATTTGACATGCCTCTATCTTCATCTTTCTCCAAGAGAGGGTGGTGCCAGTGGTTGAGGTTAGGTACACTTTTTCTCTCTAGTGAGAGAGGTATCACTAGAGATTGACAGAAGAGAATCCTGCCATCCTATTCCTATTGTACGCGCGAATCAAGACTTGAACTACAACAGTGGTTGATGGGATTCAAATTTATTGGTTAGCACAAAAATGAAATCATCATCACTTCACATAACACTTGTCACCTCTTGTTGTCACAAACAAATAAACTGAGAATATGAACAAACCAATGAGTAAAGATTATGATCGAGCTTTTCGGGGCGACCGGCAATACAACTTGGGCAGGTCACCACTGCGGAAATATGACGCTGAACGTCATAAAAATTCCGCTGACAATGAATGGTCAGATGTTACTGATCCAACGATATTCGCCCGGGCTTTATTGGGATTCGTACTAGTCCTCGTGATGTATTGTTGTGTTTTATGTTATTTTTGTGATGAGAACAAAGAATCAACTAAAGATATAGTTGATGGGAGCATCATAATCAAGGTAAGTGATACAGCATGAAGTGTATCACATGGGAAGAGAAAACCTCATTTTATTTGCATCCATTCATTATACATTCAAGAGAGTGCTACCACATGGCCAGTCTCAGCTTTTAAGCAGAGACTCAGACGAAGATGTACCAAAAGGACCAAACAGTACTCGTTGCAGCCGCACCTTGCAGTGGTTCTCGAAACATGAACAAAAGCAATTAGGAGCTCAAGATGCACAATCTTCGGAGGAAATCCTGGAAAATTATAGGTCTAAATCATGCAACCCTACAAGAATAGGCAATCCAAACAATGAAGCTGATGATGGCCAAAATAGAACGGGCATAAGGCGTACTGGCGAAAATGAGTTGGTACTTGCTGAGGAAGGGTTGAGCGTGGAAAGAAATGAAACTATCTGCTGCCCAATTTGCATCGAGGCCTTTCGTGTTGGAGAAAGGGTGGCGTTGTCAGATATGGGACATTGCCAGCATGTTTTCCATTACGAATGCATTCTTCCGTGGGCTGTCTTAGGTAACTTACAATGCCCAGTTTGTAGAGAACTTTTTTGGATAAAGGGTGGCGTGATGCCCTGCCGTTGGTGCCATAGTATTGGCATGAATGAGAATGGAAGAAGATCGGGTTTAGACATGAGACGAAGAAGGTTTTGTGTGCAACATGGGCTTGTTGATCCATCAAGATATATGAGCAGCGATCAAGTGGCTCGTGGCTGAAAAGTATTTCATGTTATCTGAATGATGTATCTCACTTCCTCAAAGTTTGAGTGACTATGATATAAATATAAGATGCAGAGCTCTCTATGCAATAAAACAAGGATGAACATAATGAAAATAGCAATAAATTCATGCCCAATCAAATGTTTGTTTCCACCAATTGTAATCAGGATGACCAGTGGTGCAACTTATGTTTTCCAGCAGCTGTTACCATGCAAAATGATCAATGATTGAATGGTCTAGAAGATCTTTTTCCCGTGCTGTCGCTCTTGGCTGTTTACTCAGGTACAAAGAAAAGTTGTTAGCACGAGTAATCCTGACATGACAATATAACACAGTGTCTATTTCGTGGTTCTGCCGAATAGGTGTCTATCAATGCTGTATCTTTGTTTGTTATGCTTGGGAGGCATTCCCTGTACAAGCTTAATTTCTCTATGCAGAAGGAGCTTGAGACCATCCCAGCCAAAGGGTGGCTTTGAAGCCAAGAAGAACTGAAGAATTCAATTTAAGTTTAAGCCAACTGAAGCCATTATTAGTTTCATCCTCTAGTCAAAATTATGAGGCATCCATGTCTTTAACCACATCCTCAGAGTGCGTTATGTCTTGCCAACAATGATATGAATTGAGACTAAGATAGTAACATTGGACCAAATCCAAGAGCTAAGAGGATAATGATACGATGAGTGTTATTATCATTCTTCCAATATAGGAAATAGTTTGACTGGCAAAAAATGAGAGAATTATTCCTCCGAGTATCCGAGCGACGTTTACGAGTGAGAGCTATATATATACACACAATTTCTAGTA
>JALLOX010000320.1:0-12477 GCA_036939695.1 Thalassiosira ordinaria | reverse complement strand
TGGGAATCAACCAATAAGACACATGTTAGATATTGAATGCTCAGCAGAAGTGAAAGAAGCCATAGAACCAACAAAATCCTGAAGAAACAAGTTTCATTTGCGTTTCATGCGACAAGATGAGTTGCTATGAATGTGGTTGCAATATCCAGATAGAGCAACGGTGTTCCCCTGCAGATGGGTGCATGAATATCATGATCTTCTAACGGTTTATGTTGAACTGTCTATTCATTCTATCTTATTCTACGCGTAATCAGACAGACCATCACAAGAAATTCGTAACTTGAAAGTACATGAAGTTTATGCACAAACGTTGACTGGCTGCCAATGAACTAACCGTGCACAACAGGAAGCAGACGTGCTTCAACGAAGGGAGGTAAGTTTTAGGGTTGCACTCGGTAGTAGGTCCATTTTGCATTGGTATTGAAGAGAGATGCCTCCTGCATCACAAGGCGATTTTCCCCGTCAATGCCCAGGGTGTTCGGGTATCCCCCGTTGGTACAATATTTGTTCACCAACCCCATATCCTCGGTCATTTTCCATTCACTGTTGGAATAGTCATCAAAGGAGCCTGTATCTGGATTCCAAAATCCCCCTGTCGCGTCACCCAGGACCAAAGTATACCCCCCACCTGGAAAGCAGTCCAGCGCGTTGACTAGAAGGACTCTCTCACTGCACAGCACACTTTCAATGGTGAAATAGCCGCCAGATAATGGATCGGCTGATACTTTAAACTGTTGACCGGGATGTCCCTCCACATACAATTGAGCTTCCAACATCCACTCGGAGGATTGGCAGTCATCATTTTTCACACCAATGGCCAACTGCCCTTGAACATTGACAATGGCCACAGTTATGTCAACGGGAGCTGAAATTGTTGTCGAGGTGGTGGTCGTGGATGTAGTAGGTGTTGTTGCAACCGACGTCGAGGTGGTGGTCGTGGTTGTAGTGGAGCCAGTAGTTGTCAAGGTGGTGGTTATGGATGTAGCAGGTGGTGTTGCTACCGACGTCGAGGTGGTGGATTTAGTGGGTGGTTTTGCCACTGACGTCGAGGTGGTGGTGGATGTAGATGGTGTTGCCACTGACGTTGACGAGGTGCTGCTGGAGGGGTTTGGATTCTCAGGAGTCTGAAAAAAAAAACACATAAATTCATATCAACAAGAGGGCAAAAAGCCAACAAACATAAAACGCAAATAGAGTCCACCTACCTGGTTCCCTCCAATGAGCTGAATCTTTGTTTTGAAAAGCTGCATCCCCAGTAGAGGTGTCACTGTTGGCGATCGTGATAATTTCCTCTTATCAGATTCCCACAACATCAATTCCCCAATGTGAAAACTGGTCCAACAGCTTGTAATTGAGCTTCTGTCACTGGGCTCGCCTGACAACGCTTGCGCCACCAAGGCTTGGTTCACAAACTCAAAAGTGGGGGCCAGTCCCCATTTCCGCGCCAGTCCTGGTGTCCAGAGAGAGACCGAAGCAAGGTACCCTCCTGAAAACCATCCATTCTCGGGGGGTGGGCATCCCTGCAAGCCGAGTTCACGATATAGCAGCCCAAAAAGAGGCAAGGTGTGAGTCTTAACAGCGTCAGGACTAATAAGTTTGCCACCCGCTGAGATCAAAGCCTTGACAGTGTTTCGGCTGCCCAACCTCTCGCGATAATGACCATAATAAGAGAGTGTATTCCTGTTTACGAACACATGATGGATATTTTAGAACAAGGCAGCAAAAGAAAGGATAGAATACAGTGAAGGCACTCACACTATCCCCCACCCCCCAACTGTAGGGATTGCCTTTGTAAAGCATTGATTGTTTATTAGCTCAAAACCGTCCAACGTGACGATATTCCACCCAGTGCACATCCTGGAAACAACGCCAATATGGCTTTGTAACTTGGTTGCAATTTCATTCTCGATGCCATCTGTCCAAAACTCGGAGCACCGAGACGTGATCCAACCATTTGGCACCACGGGTGGATTGGATCGATCCCTCCTGTTTTGATTGAGTCTTAAATATTCCCTATAGTGTGTTGCCGGGAAACAGTCTTGGGCACGCTGGTCATCGCGACGAAACAATAGATCCTGTGCTACATAAACATTTTCCCTGCAGCTCCTCGCAAATGAAAGGACATCAAAGCCCGAGTCAAGTGCCCTCTGAAACCTGCAACTTCGTGATTCCTCGCACTCTCGCCATTCATCGTCAGAAATGCGATCAGGATATTTAGAGACATAATCACTATCAAAGTATTTTGTGTTGAACTCTAGTTCCCAACCATCTGGTGGGGGTTTTTCCTTAATTCCGGACACGAAACCATTTTGCACGTCATAACACCCTAAGCCTGCCAACCAAAGGGATCCTGATGCATCGCTGTTTCTAAGATTGGGGGCTGGGTACTGCCAACCAGCTTCGATATGAGCACCAAAAGGAACAGTCAGTTAGTGAAAAGGCATGCTGGCAAAAGGTATAATTGTAAATGCACTTGTTACTCACAATTGGCACCCCATATGATTGTCGTAAGTATTTGTTTGTTGTAAATGTCCTTCAAGAGGACATCAACTTCA
Organism: Thalassiosira ordinaria; assembly: GCA_036939695.1. Taxonomy (NCBI): domain Eukaryota; phylum Bacillariophyta; class Thalassiosirophyceae; order Thalassiosirales; family Thalassiosiraceae; genus Thalassiosira; species Thalassiosira ordinaria. The sequence goes on along the minus strand of JALLOX010000320.1, from coordinate 9,922 downwards.
TCCAATCGATTCTTCCAAAGGTCAAGGCATTCTGATGCTATAATCTTTTTTGACACTAACAACAGGTATTCGTACGGGGAGTGAGCTTTTTCGTTGTCAGGGCTCAAAAACAAGTCAGAGTATATGGATATTTTGGTAAGCTTCGAAAATTCAAAAATATCCCGCAGCGTCTTGGGTTCACATTCAATTGGCACGTTAGGTGGCGATGAGAACAGCAGGTTTCTGGCTTTGACAATCTCCAGTGAGCATTTTTGTTCTGGTTGAGGAGGAGTGTCTGAAAATTGCTCGTAATTTTCAGCCACAGGGACCGGTCCCTGACTGTCTGATGATTTGACGTAGAATGTGTCTCCGTCCTTCCCCTCTCCTCTATGAACACCCACACCAGTGCCATGTGTGTAGTATCCCAAAACATCATCCATGTTGTTCATGTTGTAATTGAGCCGAGACAAATGGCAGGCACTTTTGGCAACATCTGTCTTCGCACTGTTGCAATCTGTAAATCTCAGGAAGCAGTTACTCAGGTCCCATAAGGACTTTCCTTGACCTCGCTGGCGAGGTGGATAGCTCCATCCGAGGTCACTTCCCCGAACAAGAACCTCTTTAATTACTTTCTTGGCCCTATGAAAGTTGTGAAACGCAACAAAGTTGTGCAAGTGATGTTTCACCAATTCATGTCGCTTTGTGGTTACTGTTTTCAAGACATCAACGGGCATAGTCACTGCAACGTTTTCATTCAACAAACGAGTAATTTCATTGGGTGATATCCACTGATTCGAATTGCGTTGCTCCGCAGATTGTTCGTCTTCCACTACCCAGTAGTTATGGCACAGAGATGCCAAGATGCCATAGGTATACGACTTCCCAGCATTCCCATTTGCTCGATTATCGGAGAGCACCCGTTGCATATTTTTTCTGGTGCATGTCCACTCAGAAAGTCGTCCATATTCCTCCATTTGCACCTTATTTTCGAAGTTCTTCCACTCCTTAGCCCATGCCTTAGGCAGAATTGGCTTTGGATCGTCAGGGAACAAGATGTCTTCTGCGAGATAGATGCTGCACCAGCACGTTTGTGCATGACTTTTCCAATATTCAGATATCTTTTTCACCATTTCCGCGCATTTCCTGCCTTGAATATCAGGGTCATTGGAGTTGTACTTGCGTGGTGGTCGGGTTACCGAGTAATTCTCATCGAGATCATCCGTGACACTTTCAATTTTGTAGCACGATCGCCCATCCTCGTATATGCCTCGCATTCGGTCGAGTTCAAATGTTCCACTTCTTGGTATCGGGGTTCCTTTGTACCTCGGGACAATCCTGCCAGACATGTCGTCTCGTCCCGGCTCGAAATGTAAGTTCCACCCAAGGGAGTCGCCCCACTCCAGCAACTCACTCAGCAATTCCTCAACCTTTTTTTTATTCAAAATTGCGGCATTGGAGGGCGAAATAGGACGTGGAGTGCCATCTGTTGGGACTTCAACCTTGTATATTGTTTCGCCGCCACGATGCTTCATTGCTATATTAAATGGCCGGATTTCCAGCGCCACGCCAATCCCTGCGCATCGGAAAGAATTGAGTTGTAGAAAAGGTAGAGAACTAGCCTGATAACACAACGGAAAACTTAGACTCACCTTCCAAAAAATTGGAAGTTCCGAATTTGCTAATGTCATATTCTAGGATGATCTTCGCTAGCACTGGGCTGAGCTCAATAACAAGCTGGGATGGTGTAATAAGAGCATGGTCCTCAATTTTTGCTGGTAAATTGATCGACTTTGAGAATTTCAAACTTTCAGGCAAGTCAAGATCCCACTCCAAATTCAATAATGGGATAATGGTTGGTGACGTGTCGTCAGAGTCAGAGAGTTTTCTTCCCTCGCTCACCGCAGGGATGAGTTGATTGACAAGGGGTTCCAGCTCAACCCACAAATCCTGGAGCATGTTGTTTAATGCAATCCCATCCAAGCCTATGTTAACATCGGTGCACACTGTCTCGACGATGTCACATTCGTCCGTGCCAATGTCGATATTCAAGCTCTCATTGAGTGCTGCTCGGACAGGGACCACGATTTCGGTTTCTTGAGAGCATGATACAAGCGACATCAATTCAGACGCAATCCTGTCATGAAGAGGAAGTGATTTGTAAGCACACAAACAGTGAGAGGCATGACGATTCAGATAGTGTTGGGCACTCACTCGAGCACTCCCGACTGAGCGCTGTCAGCAAGAGAGGAGAGTGTCGCCACTCCATCAATGACCGTTCCCAACACTGGAACCTGGGATGCAATGCACTGAAAGTCAACATCAATTGGTGGTCCTGCTTGAACACACCCACTCAGCCACTCTGGAAGACTGCCAAGGAACTCCGCTTGAAGTGTTTGCGGAAGATTCATGAGGTCGTCCAGCACTTCACGGGGATCAGGGAAGTCGAAATTGAACAAGTCAAAGGGGAAGAAGTCTACTGAAATTCCGTCAATGACATCGAGGAGTAAAAGGACAGCCGCTCCTGCTGGTATTTTTTTTATCCACCCTTTAACAAGATCTATGACGCCAATATTTTCCATAATCCAGTCCATCGCGATCTCTGGACAGGGCAAAAATTGGAGAAATAAAGATGAATCTGGAGTGGAGGATATGCAAGCTAGATGCACAACAGCGATACGCACCTATTGCATCCAACAGTTTGCCAAGTAGTGTGTCTTTGATCCATTCTAATGTTTCTGTCAATGCGTCTGCCAAATCTACAAGCTTCATACCAAAAAGTGCATCCAGGACGTCGGGAAGGCACATCTCTAGACCAGTGAGCGGCACCCAACTCTGGAGTCCCCTGCCACAAGGCTCACAACAACGTTCTTGCCCGCCAAGGAATTTGACAACAGGAATGTACGGCTCCCCCCTTAGACACGTCGCGCTGTACGATCTGATTTCTCTGGGCTCGGCGTAGCAGTACTTGCCCTCCCTGGTCAACAGTTGAAAGAGACGATAATGAGATGAGGTAGTTATGCAGCAACTTTTGCTTTTGGCCGCCCCCAAACCCCCCTGTTATGCACAGTCACCATTCAGAAAGAAAATACTCACGAAACAACGCTAAAGCCTTCGGGGCACTCTCGATTGTAGCACAGCGTGGCCATCTCCCACAAGCTCCCCTTAGCCACTGTATAAGGAGGGCAGTCACGAATGCAGTAAAGTGGATCTTTCCGCCTCCATCCAGATCCAAGAATACTGCACGATTGATGGCACCACTGTAATCCAAACCTGGACGTGGCAAAAATTGAAGAAGAATATGAATCTCTGGAGTCGAGGGTGTGAGCAAGAATACACAACATCGATACTCACCAACCACAGGGGTACCAAGAAACTAGATATCTGCTGTCCCTCTGGTGGTAATTATTGTAACAATGACCTTCCAATTTGGCAGAAGTAGAAAGTTAGACGAAGCACGCGACCGGACAATGTCAGTTGTGAGAGGGGGCGCTTACCTTCTGCGCCCAACCACTCGCCGTGGTGCAGACCGCCATCACTGCACGTCCTACGAAACACCTTGTCAGTAACTCCAATGGCGCCGCCGATTTCCTCGTACCAAGCACTGTACAGCATTGGGTTAGAAAGATGTCATGTGTTGCGATTGCACAGTAACTACGAACTTACATTCCATATCCTTCGGGAGTTTTCTCGGTGCACATTCCGCCAGAGTCAAGATGGACTGCGTATCCTTTTGAAGCGCAAAATGGCTTCTCCTCATAACATGTCTGGGGTTGCGGCATCGCTGGCCATCGGATCTGTACTCGCATTTGTAGGAGCATGTTCAAGGTCGTTTGGATAGCGCCGAGTGCCCAGCTGCTTGCAATGTCTGACAATATCTCAACTCCCTCTCTTATTATTCGCCACGTCTCGCCTAGTAATGCTTTTTCAAGTCCCCGAAGAGCCTTTAAGGTGTTCTTCAATGCAGCAATGATATTCGGTCCAAATTCGCCAACCTTAGCAAAGATATCAAAGCCCACTAGGGACTCTGTTGTTGCTCTGACACACGTGGAATTTTGCAAGCTCCTCATCGTCGACACAGCGGATGACATTGCGCTCATCGCACCAGGAACAATCCCAAGCAAATCAAGAGCAGTTTCAGTACCATTTACCCAAGTCTCTGAATTGCGCAGGATAATCCCTCCTATTTTCCCGAAAGCTAAATTGAATGGCTTATAAAGTATCTTGAATCCTTTCTGAGTGAAGAGTGCGCAGCTGAATGAGCGTGCAACAGCATGACAGTCGAAGAGCACAAGGGCAAGTTGCTTACCTGAAAGGGCTTGACTACGGCGCCAATTTTTGGGATCTTGGCTGCACGGGAATGAGAGGAGGTGGGAGTGAGGGTGCTGTTGCATAAGGGATGAACAACTGTTACAGTGGATTTACCTGCCAAAAATAGTCCTGTGTCTATCCTCTTGAGATTCTCCATGAATGGTTCCAAAGACAAAAAGCTCTCCGCAGTGCTTTCCAAAAACGCAGCCAATTCTTCCAGTCCTTCTATGACGAACTAATAGACAACACGTGGTGAGGCACACTGGCTGGAAGTGAGGATCAATAGCTGGCGGGACAAAACTTACTTTGGTGGTGTTCACAATGGGTTCTTGATACCTTTTGAGGCCCTTGCCCAGGCAATCAAGGTCAGTTCCCTGGCATTCCTCGTTGAGGCGACGAAGAAGGGATTCCGAGTGTTGGGGAAGAAATGCCCTCAGGGTCTCGACTGAGGACAGCAGCCTCCTTAATGATTGGGACGGGTTAGTCTCCCCCAAAACACCAGTCAGTCTCCGATCTGGTTGTGAGATTCCTGTCTGGTTGGCAATGTATTGGTATCTTGGGACTCCCTCCATGTTTGGGGGGCGATACACATATTCTTCATCTGGAGTAGCACCATCGTCTTCGACTACATGACTCTGGTCAAGATTGAGATCTGTAATGAGAGTCTCCTGTTCAAACTCTTCCGCGCCACTAATAATATCCTTGTCTTGTGGCACAAACTTTTCAACAAAGAATTTCAGCTTAAGCAGGCGAGGAAAAAGAACATTGGCAAAGGGGAATTAGGTTGCACGACAATGGGATGCAAGGGATAGTACAAGCAAAACACTCACCTCCTCTGAGCTAAGGCCACGCTTCTGGCAAGCAATATCGACAGAGGTTCCATTGGTATAATTCAGATTAGGAAGTCCATCTCGCATAGATGTGCTGCCAATGGCTTGGAAAATCTCTTCTGCAGTCATGTTCCCGCCAATCAACTTGTCATTGTTAAACTTTCGATGATGAACCTCGTCAACAATGTCTGGTACTTCAGCCACAATCTCCAAGGCTGTCTTGTGCACCCAATCAGCTGTAAGCTGGGCAACCATGTCATCCACAAGAATTGCCGCATTCTCTTTATCAGAAGCCATCCACGAGGGTAGGACCTCTCCGTTGACTGTAGTGCTGGTGAGGATGTCGTCCACTTGGTCGGGTGTACAGCGAGGAAACGCTTGCTCCAAGGCATCGTCGAGCAACTTCGCATAATCTGGCCTGCCCGATATCGTCATGGCTTGCACTCGCACGTTGTCAAGAGCAGCTGCGGCCGCTTGGATGATGACGTCGGCCGTAGCATTGCAAGTAAGGCTTTCCTGGCAACAAAAGCAAGTCTTCAGTAGGGTTTCTTCTCCATCAGAGGGAGGGTTTAGCTCAAAAGCCTGGCATTCTTCTTCTACCATTAGTCCACAGTCAAAATCGAGACAGAAGCCATCTGGAATGCCTGGGACCAACACATCGCCAGTCACAACATTCGAGGATCCATCAGTGTTCGTCCCAAGAACACTCCCATCTACTACCTCAATCAAGACAGTCCCTTTCCAAATCAGGGCATCTCCTCGCCTCTGTTCAATATCGGGATACATCCTGGCGATTTCGTTGTTACCAAGCGAAAAGACTTCTCTCCACGTCATCTCATCAAATGTGAACTGAGACTCATTGATCCTGGTGATGGGAACTTCTGTTGCAGGAACGTGCGGCCTCTTCCGCATCTCCCAACGCTCAAGATCGCCAACAACAATTGTGCTGAGACTGATCCCTCCTGCTCCCGGAATGGCAGAGAGGAGAAGATTGTAGCATTGGCTCGCCAACAATCCACTGTTGCTGTCGTAATTCCATTGAGAGGAGACACCGTCCGATGTGGTTCCATCGTGGAGGTATAGTTGGCTCTGTTTGCACTTGTCAAGAGACGGATCAACTCGATAGGACCACGCTTCCAAGGAACCGAATTCCCATGGCTCTCTTGGCTTGCGCATCACAATGCGGTTAGTTCCCCCGCCAATGCCCCCTTCTATGCCTAGACTCACATTTGGCCATTGCCCGTCAGCGCAGAACTTGTTCACCAACTCCTGCCCAGGGGTCATTTTCCATTGTCTGTGAGAATAATCGTCAAAGGATCCCGTCTCTGGATTCCAAAAACCTCCTTGATCCTTGGGGCCAAGTAACACGGAACTGGCATCGCAGCCCAAAGAATACATCTGAATAGTCTTCTCGCTGCAGAGCACACTTTCAATGTTGGTGTAGCCACCAGAGCCGATGGCCCCGTTGGACACTTTGAATTGTTGACCAAGTTTGCCCGCCACATAAGGTTGAGCCTCCAGCATACCTGACTCGCAGTCATCATCTTTTACTCCAATGGCCAACCGCCGTCCAAAGTCACCAATAGTTACAACACGATCATGCAAGTTGTAAGCCAATGCAAAGCCATTGCACGCAACGCTGAAGAACTGGTTGCCAATTTGATACCATTGCTGCAAGTCATCACCATCCCACGGGTCCTGCAAACGAACACTTGCACCATTCCGGCAGGAGTTTGGTGGAACAGTCACTGCCATATTCGAATCAGGATTCACGATGGAGATTTGGTTCGCGCAGCCGGCGCTGCACCCCGACTGTTGGCGGACATATGACTCAGAACTGCACTCATCAGTGTCAATATGAGAGAGAACACGACGGCTTTGGGACACCCTTACGCCTACGCGTGCATCATCAGGTTCAGTGTAGAAAGAGAGGCCGCCGTTATCAGAGAAATGGAATAGGAGCTGGTCTGGATTGCCAGGTTGGGAAAGAATCTTCACAGACAGCTTTCGTCCTGGAGTGCATTTCCTGCGCCCCTCGTAATCTTGTGTCAGTTCGATGGGCGCATCAAGGCCAATTCCACAATTATCGCTCTCATCTCGCCTCAGAGCATCTCTGGGCGCAAACACCTGGAAAAGATTAGTGCTATAGGCGCAGTAATCGCTGTCGGTCTGCAAAAAGGAAACATGGGCAACAGTCAGATTCTTCAACTCTGAATTCTGCGACAAATCGCAGATGAGCAAACATGTTAGAACTCACAGGTGCCTCCCGGAAGGTACACTTCGTTGGATCTGTGGGGTCATTGCACTCAATATCGACCATGTAGGTCACAAGACACGAGGGGGTCATGAACCCCCATTGCCCAATGAATCGACTCATGTCGCACCCCAGAGTTTCACTCCCTTTCTTCTTCAACCGCTTTGATTTGTTATTTTTAGGACGACGCCTCTTCTTGGATGGCTTTCTCTCCTTGATGCTCTCGCTGGGTGCACTTGATTTGTTACTTTTAGGACGCCTCTTCTTGGAGGGTTTGCCAGCCTTGGTGCTTTCACTACCAAGGACACGCTGCTGCTTGATAGGATAGATAAACAAGTTGCACGAGAGTTTGAGGGTGGTGGGGATCACGACAAACATGAGCTTTTTGAGCCCCCATTGCCAAAAAAGAACCCACCTGTTGTGCAATAAGCCGGCCCACACGCAGTCCGCCAGCTGGCTTGTTTGACTCCTCGTTGGTATCCAGTTCAACACCACCATCCCCTTCGCTCTGCTGCTCTCTTTCTCCTGCCGCATCCGCTCCCTCTCCCGTGTCGCTTGAATCCTCGCCCGTGACCTGGTCGTAGGCGACCTTCCTTCCACGAATGCCTGCCTTCACATCTTCGCCAAGGTCTTTCGTTCCTCCACCGGATGGCAGCGTTAGCCCGTCTCGGCTTCCGCTTTCGAATGTGACGCTCCCACCAGAAGAGTCCTAACAAACAAGGGTAGAAGAGAGAATATAATATTCATGAGACATATGGTAGGCAAGAGTGATGTGGAGGGCTGAGAGCAACGCATAATTTGTGCAACCCAGTCACTCTAACGAGAGCACCACTCACCGCCTCCTCCCCGTCCTTCAAGACCGCCAGCTCAGGGACGAGGCCCCCGGCATCGACGCCGACGGCGTCCTCGCCATGTTCCTCCCCGTCTGTGCCTCCTTTCACCGCCCCGCCTTGGTCGACGTCAACCGTGGACCAAACGAGCCCTTTGGTGTCATCTTCCTGTTTGAGAGAGGATGGAGAATGGAGAGAGAATGGGACGTTAGAAAACATAACCGCAGAGGAACGAGTCGATATATGATGCATTCTAGGATAAACAATACTGACCATCTTCCGAACGCCCTCGATAATTTTTATGGTTTTTTTGTTGGTTGTGGGTTCGTCGTTGATGGAAGCGACATTGTCCTTGGCCTGTTGTGCATATTTTATCATTGAGATATGAAGCGACGAGGGGAATGGTGTGAGATACGAGATATGATGTGCATTGCAAGAGAAGTGAAAATCAATATTCGATATCTGCGGCGTGAGGCATGGATTTCTTTTCGCTCACCTCCTCGATCCAGGCGCCGTGGGCGCCCGTCTGGCAACGTGAGGGGAGACAGGTTTTGCATAAGTGTCATGATGTGTGAGAGGAGACGCGCTTGCAAGAGATAAAAATAGGGGTGAATTTGGCAAACCGGAAGAGAATAATACTCACCTCCTCCCTAATCCCCGCCGCCGCCAGGAGGAAGAAGAGGAGGATGCGGCGCCTCCGGGGAGAATCGAACGTGATGAACATTGCTTACTTTGCTGCTGACGCTGATGCTGATGCTGATGCTGCTTCGGATTTGGACCAATTACGATCTGCCGATGTCCAATTTTTTTGGGCTGAGAGGTTGAAGGATTGTCCACTATTGATAGGTAGGTTTGCATGCATGAGCTGGCTGAAGACTGAAGACTGATGCCTGATGCATGATGAAGAAGAAGATTCAGGATTCAGGATATTCGATACGTATTCATGCAGCAAGGGCGCGCTGCGTCTCATTGTGACATGAAAGATTGTGATGTCTCATTGTGACTCTCTCTAGAGAGAGACTGTGATGTCGTCAATCAAGGGCACGGGCGGAAGGAAAGGGGCAGTTGTGAGGTTGGCGGTTGGCGGGTGGATGAAAGCAGTACTCTAAAAAATATTTTAGGAAAATCGATTGATTATTATTGTGCCATGAAAGTATCGTCTATGCTCGCATACGATCTTTCCTGAAATTTCGTCAAACTTCTAAAGATACATTTTATAATAGCCCTAGGTGAGTTCAAAAATGGAAAAGATTCTCTGAGACATTTGATACTATTGATTCCTACGTGTGCCGTTATCATGTTGGGCAGTTGTAGGCTTATGTCGCTTGCGGCGGCAGGTGACTTGTGACTCGTTTCTCGGGCTAAGGGTATTCCTATGTTGAAAAGGCGATGACCTCCGGGTCATTTCGTGATGTCTCTCTGTGCTGTTCGTGCTCTGTGACGCGAGCATTTTTTCTTTTCTTATGTTTTTGATTTAGAAACAAAACAGCGATAACTTCCTAAATATCATGTAGGTACATATGTACACAAAAATCGCTTATTTTGATTTAGGAACAATTCTATATATCCAAACTATGTACTTACATACTATGTACCTAGTACAGATGGCTTTTTAAGTGTTTTAACTGTGTGAGAGTATCTATTCTCTATGTTTTTTCAAGTTGTCCATTGGTTGAAATCTGTTGAAATAAATATCATTGAGAATGAGAGTAAATGTGCAA
>JALLOX010000319.1:0-12495 GCA_036939695.1 Thalassiosira ordinaria | reverse complement strand
GATCTGCTTGATAAAGTCAATTGCAGGCTGTTTCCATTGCTGGCTGAGCACAAGCTTGGTATAGCCTTGGACAGTTACAAATTTCTTGACTCACTCTGCCTTCCAGAGGGAAATGACAAGCAACATCTGGAAAGTCTTGAAAATTATATCCATCTAAGGGAGTCTGCACAGGGAGAGGATTTGGTATCCAATGCAGCTACCTCCACCTCATTTGCTGTCAAATTTGCCAGGGCAAGCCAGGAAATGTGCCGCGTGCACAGAGATATCCAAAATAAGTGCCATAAAGAAGGGGTTGAGAAGGTGTCAGAATATGAAAGGAAACGAGCCCGATATGATTATTTGGTCGAGATGGTAAACCACTCTTTTTGTAGTTGCCGTCGCAACAAATATGGCAGCATAGTTTCTACATGCGACCGGTGCCGGTGGGATTATGAAAAAAGGAACATAACGATTGACTACTATGAGCGTCTTCTTCCGCCGGAGGAAGATAGCCAATTTGCGGTGGTCTATGAATTGCAGGAACCGACACCACTCTCCTGCCTACGAGATTCACTCTATGTCTTTGGAATGCAAGTGTTTGATACACCAAAAAGCATGGTTGACAGAGAATTGTGCCAGTCGTACCCTTGGAGAAACGACAGTCGCTTGTTCAATTGGAATAAATCTCGTACCTGTTCTCTCCTTCTCACTTCCACCAGGAAACCCTTGGGTAATACACACTATTCTCGACAGCATGTAACTGAGAGGACATCATTTGTTGTTGACAACGATAAAAACTGCAAGCCTAGTGCTGAGAATCACCATCTCCTATCGGCAAGTGGTTGGGACTGGTCAGTTTTGAAGAGGTGCACTGTCAAATTGCACCAGCCCCGTTACGAGGGCCTTGAAAAGTTTGTGTCTTCATGGCTGCACAATGAGAATGAAGTTATCTGCATGAAGAGTGAGGCCCATCGCGACCGTAAGGTAGCTTCTGTTAACATTCCGCTCAATGAATTTGAGGCGCTTGGGCGCCTCCGCGCCGGTGTGACGCTTCAGCTTGAACGTCTCATCAAGTGCATTGACCAGCGCAGCGTCCAGTTTCGAGAAGAAGATGTAATTACTACAGTGATGGCACTTTTGGGGCAGGTTGGTCCAACGGTATCATCTGACATGTTGAGTAGTCGGATCAGCCAGACCTGGTGCCGCGAGTCATGGCGTCGCCTTTGCTCCTCGCCCACCTTAGTGTCAGACTGTGCCCGCCACGCTGAGGCCCTACTTCAAGATTCGAGTGAAAATTGGGATGGTCACAGTGTTCTTTTGGCAATGGTGTTATTCTTAAGGTCTGTTTTTGAGCACTCCAAGCTTGGTAGTGAGACAGCTCAAGGACAAGCAGAGGTAGCTGCTGGAATGCGGTTGGCGCGCCGCATTGCCAAAGATTGGGTTGGAAAGGTCATGGAGGCCACAGATAGATGTTCCGAGGAATCTGATGTCCAAAAGATGCTCCAAAAAACTGCAGCCATTGCTAGTATAGGCGTCTTGACATTTCTCGATGATACCATGCTACTGAATGAGAACTCGGATGTGACTGACTTTTTGTTCTTTCGCGCAGCAAGCCGTGACAATATTACGCCGAGCTCCCTAAGATCCCATTCCTGGCAACGTCAGCACCACCTTCATGCAGAGGCAGCCGCTGAAAGGGTGGTCCCGACAGTGGATGCCTTGATTGACCGTCTTGGTGGCAAATGTCTCGATGATTTTTTATGTTGGCACTGGAGTGAAGCACGATCAAATGCCGGGAGATTCCTACCAGGTGGCGCCGGTGCACGCCTGATCTAACTGTTTACAACCACTGGTACGAAACTCAGTTTGTCATCACCGATGCAGCTGGCGCTTGCCATGTGCAACTCGATGTCCTTGGAGGCATGTTTTTGATTGATGGCGCGCCGTGCAAGAGGATACCAGACAGCATCACGTGTCATCCAATGTATGAGCGCCTGTTTGGTTCTGCAGTCATGAGCGTGCAGAGAGAATGTACAGGTGGGTTTATCACACGAACAGAAGTCAAGGGCGCCACATATACCTTTTGGGAGTCGCCTGAAAGTGGCAGGGAACCGGTCATTAGGGAAAACCGGGGGAGTACCCAGAGTCTTCTTCTGTATCATGAGGCATTGCAAAGTCAAAACAAGAAGCTCTGTACAGATGACTTCCCACGACAGCTCATCAATGAGTATAGCCACTGGATCACGGTTGATAATGGCCCACCTGAGCTTCATTTCAGGCCAAAGCACTTCCAAGAAGAGGCATTTCAAGAGTCCACCGATTTCATTCTCGACTTTAACAGCAGGCTAGTGACATGCAAGAAGAAACCTGACTGGTTTCTCCTGGACATTGCCAGTACCAGTCATAGAAAGCTCTGTTCCAACATTTTTCACCGAGTCAGCATGCGAGAGGACACACATGTCTTTGCAAGATGTGATGGGCTTGGCCCCAGTGAGTCCGATGTGGTGGCGGAGNTGGGCTTGGCCCCAGTGAGTCCGATGTGGTGGCGGAGGTGCAACTGCCACGGCTTTCAAACCATCGATTCGAAGTTGTGAAGCTTAGGCAATCAGAGTCACATTTTAATGATATCCGGGCCGCTGACCATCAAGACTTGCTCATCGCCCAGAACCAGAATTTTGGAACACTGATTGGGCTGCGTCAAGGGCTTCTCCTGGTTGGTGCAAAGAGACTACGGAACATGTATGAGAATCGAGTGTTGCTGATGCCACATGGTAAAGTAAGCCATGATGGTGATGGAGTCTCCATTGAAGTTGATGCTTTCCACCATCCTCCATTTTTCAAGTATGAGGTCCGTGATGAGTTAGGGGATCTTCACCCCCCGAAGACGCGCCAGGCTTCTCTATTCTTGGCACTCCTCCATGGTAGCACTTCAGGTCCTTTTGCGGATCCTTTTTTACATACGAGCGGCACACAGAAAGCAATTTCATTGTTGCGAAGCGCACGCTGCTGTGGCAACCTATTGGCATCAATGGAGGATGGCAGCGTCGCGGCTCTGCAGCATGAGGTTGGCACACTGATGGAAATAGCTTGTTTGTCACCCTCTAGAAGTTTTTATCCTTCAAACATGCGAGTTATGGAAATGGTGTCATTTCCTTTAGAGCCCATCTCTTCGCACAATGCTTTTGCATTCATGGCCAAACAGCGCATCGAGGATATGGAGCAGGCGGCAAAGTTGGTATGCAAAAGAATTGAAATCACCGACGAGGAGCGGCAGATATTGAGCCATAGAACAAGTGACCTTTCGCAGCGTGGATTAATGAAGTCTCTTGCACTCTATCCAATCGACTGCAATGGCACAGACGTTGAATTGAGGGAGGTTTGCGGGGAAGCATTTGAATCATGGAAACAAGGGTCGATTAGCTCGTGGTTTCAGCCTGATCCATGTTTCAGTTCTGCACTTCAAACTTCTGTCTCGCGCTTGGGAAGATGTGCCACTAGTAAGGGTGGCCGCATATCTACAGAAAATGGGTTGGTAAAAAAGCTTTTGCAGAATTCTACATTGAAGGAGTTGTGTGGACAGCAAAATGAACGCGAAGGCAGCCGTGAGGCTTGTGAAGTAACTCGTTGGGCAGATGTTATGTCAGAATCTACACCTAAGGAGGCGGAAATAGGACAAGCGCACACCAACTTTAGCAATGTGTGGATCTCGCTGTACAATCTAGCAAGGAGCAGCTGCAGCGAAGCTACAAGTGTGAGAGGGAGGTTAAAGTTTGGGCTGCTCATCGGGTTTCTTGGCCAAAGATATCCAGACAACACGGAACTCTTAGCTCAACTCCTGTTCGTGCGAGAGAATTGGCAGGTGTTCAAAGATTTGGATCCACCAAAGCACACAAAGTACGATTCTCCCGCGGAAGATTGTTGGAATGAACAGGATATCATTTCCATCGCAGAGAAGCATTTGGAGCATTTTTCTGAATCCTATCCATCGTATGGTGAGAGCTGGGAGAAGGACAACTGGCGAAATAGTAAAAGGGATCAGGAAAGCCGGCGTTTGGCATCAAGAGAGGAGATAATTTTGGTGGCGCGGCAAAAGTGGGACAGCCGTCAAGAGGTCTCATACAGTGAACTCCCTCACAGTGAGGTTAACAATATCGGTGGTCTTGCCAATAAATTGAGTGCCCTCTTGCGTCGTTGGAAAAAGGCAGAAGACCTCACCACATTCATCTCCAACTTTGAGCACAAGCTACGATCATGTGGTAGTATTTTCTTTCCATCCTTTCAGAGTGTCACCATTGCAGATGTAGAGGTGTCGACAGCGCCAGTAACAAATACACCTAAGCAATTTCGCCTGCAGACACGCCACTCCCGAGAGAATCTGCTGCAAGAGCACTCAGAAATGGGGGTGGATTGTAACCAAGTGTTCTGCAGCAACCTGTGCCTTTCATTTTCATTTCTGAGTAGGCAGACATCAGTCATGACAGATTCTGAAAGCGACAATTCCACACTGCCACTGCAGTTGGAAGAGATCATATCGAATATAGGCCCTGACTATTCTGAAATGGCCAATTTTGCGGTAGAGAAACTGAAGAGAGGCTGGAATCTTGCTCAAAGTAGCATTCCACATTCTGGCCTGGCGGAGGTGCTCGAGGTGACATCGAATATTGATGTCCTTGTAGCTGCAATCCAGAAGTTCGCTGCGGAAGCTCGTCTATCATGTGATTCATTGCTACAACGTCTCCAAAAATTGGAAAGCGGCCCCAGAATCCTGGAAACAGCTGGTCTATGGAACAACCAAAGTACCATATCTATGCTATCCAGACTGAATGAGAAGTTCTCAACTGAGCAGAATCCCAGTGAGAGTGCTCTACTTGCCAGTTATGTGAAGTTTGGGATATCGGTGCGTGAGTCCCAGCGAGCCAAGCGGTGTTTGCGTATGCTTGACTCTGGCCAGCAGCACCGCGGCAGGCTATTGCGGGAACTTGAAAACTGGCAGTTTCTCAGCATGGACAGTAGTGCCATTGCTACCCCATGCTGCCCCCCCGCAAATGTCGTTCCATGTCAAAAGGGAATCCCCAATGATAAAATGAGTGTCTACGATCCACATGCGCATCCAGAGTGGCTGCTACTTGAACTCGACAATGACTACTGCATTCGAAAGGCACAGGCTGAGGTTGCCCTGGAACTCCTGGGGTCTGACAGCAACCGTCTCCTAAAGCTAAACATGGGCGAAGGAAAAACTGATGTTATTATCCCAATGGTGGTATCGGCCGTTGGTGCGCAAAGGTTGAAACCCGGTTCGACGATGCCTGTGATGGCACGAGTGACGGTGCTAGCGTCGCTCTATCCCAACAACGCCAGCAAATGGCAGTGGCGTCTTGGTGGCTTCCTTGGCCAGCGTGTCTACCCAATGTTGTTCCGAAGAGATTTAGAGTTTGGCTGCAATCAGGCACAGGCACTGCTAAAGATGCTCAAGTATGCCAAGGACAATGGTCATTTCATTGTCACTGTCCCCGAGCACCGTCTTTCGTTTGAGAACAAAATAGTAGAGATGGCTTCAGAAAGTGCTCTGAAATGGGATCTCTCCTGCAGCGAGGTGCTGTTACAGATTCGGCGTTTTCTCAATGCAAATGTCAGAGATGCTTTGGACGAGTCAGACATGATTCTCTCTCCCAAGTACCAGCTTGTGTATACTTTGGGCAACCCTGCTGACATGGATGGAGGCGCACGGCGCTGGGCAGTTGCTGCAGCTGCGCTGCAGAGCGTCAGTAATATGGCAGAGGAGCTAAACTTGAAGTTTCCACAGCTTGTGGAAGTTGGTATTCGCAAAAAGCCGAATTCCTCTACTGTGCGACTCCTGGAAGGTGATGGCGAGGAGGAGGTGTGGCAACTTATTCGTCAGCGTGTGTACGATGATATTGTGCTTGGGGAAGGGCATGCAAAGAAGCACAATGAGGTCAAGCCACGTTTACTTGCGTCAGAGAAGCAAACTTTTCAAGGTATTGTGATGAACCCGGACATTGACGTCCAAGAGGGGCAACCAACTGTGCTGTCCAATGATCTCCTCCAGCTTGCTTTGATTCTGCGGGGTCTCCTGACGCACGAGGCTCTGCGATTCGGACTTTCTAAGCGCTGGCGAGTTGATTTTGGCGCTCACAAGGCGCGGCCGAGCTATTTGATGGCAGTCCCATTCACCGCTAAAGATGTGGCCGCTGAGAGGACTGAGTTCAAGCATCCTGATGTAATGCTATTACTAACGTTACGGCATTACTATGAGGAGGGGCTCTCTGGAACTGAGCTGCAGATTGTCTTTGAAAAACTGAACAGTATGCCCGAGGCAGAGGCCAAGGCAATTTTTGATGACTGGGCAGCCCACAACCAAACGGCCCAGATGGCTCAGCAGGAGATTTCAGGAATGAAAAGTGTACCCGAAACCATAGTGTCCTCTTTTTCGCCAGTGGCTGCCATTCAGTCTACGTGGAGTGCCATCATTGCATCTCCAGTTTCATCTGCAAAAGCAGAACAGTCTGATACTCCGACCAACGCAAGCCTAGTCCTCGATTACAACAGCGTAAACCTCTCAGATGCTGCACAATTCCAGTTACAGATTGTGCCACAATTTCAGCACCATATTGAAGCGATTGACTTCTTTCTATTCAAGAAGGTCTTTCCCGTGCAAGCTAAAGAATTTCCGCAAGAGATCTCTGCAAACAGCTGGGACCTTTGCCCTGCGCCATTTGGTGACTCCACAGATCAGAAAGCGGCACCAGATCAGCCTCGCTTTGTCACCGTCGGGTTTAGTGGCACGGACAACCTCGAGCCGGTGCTGCCTGCCACAGTGGAGCAACGCAATTTGACTTCGCTTGAAGTTACCAATGGTCTTCAAGTAAAATACTTGCTGCGTCCAGAAAACAACAATTTGACAGTACTAAGTGAAGGTGTAGATGCTTCAGCTACAGTTGATAT
The DNA here is from genome assembly GCA_036939695.1 of Thalassiosira ordinaria. Classification (NCBI taxonomy): domain Eukaryota; phylum Bacillariophyta; class Thalassiosirophyceae; order Thalassiosirales; family Thalassiosiraceae; genus Thalassiosira; species Thalassiosira ordinaria. The sequence goes on along the minus strand of JALLOX010000319.1, from coordinate 5,553 downwards.
GTCTTCCACGGGTGAGCCACAATCTGCCTCCATGGAAATCTTGAATCTCCTTTCAAAGAAAATTTCGGTGAACGTGGTCTTAGACCCTGGAGCTCTAATTCTGGCGCTGAGCAATGAGGAGTTTGCTTTTGAGTGGCTGAAAAAACGACCAGATAAGGAGGCAACTGTATTTTTTGACGAGAGAGATCTGGAGTGTGTCGTCACTCGCAACGGCGTGATTACTGAGCGCATGAAATCACCATACGCTGATGATCTCTCAAAGTGTTTGCTGTATCTTGACGACGTTCACACTCGAGGTGTAGATTTCCTGTTGCCCCTGACATCTCGAGCGATCTTGACCCTTGGCCGTGGAATGTGTGATGCCAAGCTCCTACAGGCAGCGTGGCGCATGAGGATGCTGGGTCAGGGCCAGTCGCTACATTTTGTGGCTTCTAAGGAGGTCGGGCAGGCGCTAAGACTGCGAAGTCAACAGAAACCTATGCCACCAGATGGATGCGCAAATGAAACAATTGAAAATATCCATTCTGTTGTCACGATCCTTTCATGGACAATGGAAAACAGCATCCGGCAAAACTGTGATTTGACGCCCTATTTTGCATCCCAGGGTGCGGCACACATGAAGCGTTGCAGAGCATTCAAAGACCTTAGTATCGGCCCCAACGTGAAAATGCAAGAATCTCTCAAACGTCTAGCTCAAACCCTAATTGAAACAGACAATCTTGATGTACAAAATATCTATGGAGCGGCACGAGCATCAGAGTCCCTCCCTGAAATAGTCAAGAGACTTTTACATGACTACCATGCTTCAGGTGATAGCAGCTGCCCACAAGAGGTCAAGCTGGCTGATATCGCGTTGAGTCGTGTCCGAAAATGGGCCCCAAGTGTGAAACAGGTGCGGAGTAAATTTGGGAATGAAATGGAGCGTGAGCTAGAGCAAGAGTTGGAAGAAGAAACAGTTATTGAGAAGCCAGGTCCTGCCAAGCCCAAGCTGCCGTCTGTTTCGAATGGCCTGGAGCAATTCATAAGCAATGGTATATCAGGCGCACTGGACACACCTTGCTTCAAGGACCTTTTTGCTCTGGGCGCCCACGGCGGTGCCTTGCAGCAAACTTCTCTGAATTGTCTTGTTCCTGGGCAGTTCTTGACGCCTGGCATTTTTGTGTCACGTGATTTTTGTCGAACAATGAAATCCCAGAGTGCCTTGCAGGATGGACACACGAAGACCCCTGAATGGCTGCTGCACCATCAGTCCACAAATTTCATTCTTCTTATTTCCAACTTTGAGGCTGAGCATCTTTCAAAAGGCCATTGGACTGGAAAATTACATCGTGCTGGAACAAGATTGCGTCTATTTTCACCCATCCGACGTCTGAGGCAGGCCAAAAATCTGCTCTCGTGTGATGCAGATTTTGTTCCGCCAACAGCGTTGCATGTCTATGCAGGCAGCATTCAGGCTAGCAACGAAATACTGAAAGAGATGACCTTTTACATGGGCCTCGTTCCAAAAGAGTCCAGGCTGAGGCGCATTGTCACTTCAGGCGATTTGGCAACTGAACGTGATGGATTCGTGAGGAGCACTGAGGACGAACTCATTTCACTAGCTGAATTAAACAAGGAACTCCTCGAAGATGTATCTCTCCTCATTGAAAGTCCATTCAAAGAAAGTCCAATTTGCATGTTGCTCAGACTGTACAGAAATATCTACAGCCTTAGTGAAGAGCTCTCAACGTCAACTGTGGGACGCGCGCTAGGCGCTGCGCAGCTTGGCGGTGAGGACTGAAGATTGTTCTGAAGAAGTGCAACTGAATTGCGCATTTGTACTTGTTACCTACTCGAAGAGAAGGGAAATAATAATGGAGTGATTGTCTCTTGTGTACCGTAGACTAAGAGAATTACACTGACCAGTTGCAGAGATTCAAGTTCAAACAGGGTCAAGGCAGTTGTTTGCCCAAGTCCAAAGACTATGATACACATCCCCAGCTAGAATAGCACCAACATGCTAGACACAATTTTTGCTTAATGTAAATTTAGCCCCACGCTTGAAAAATGGTAATGCTTTTGGAAAAAAATTGTAGATTCTAGCTGCATGATATATATTTATTGTTTGTTTTAGTTGGTGAGAGGACTAATACCATCAACTTTCTGGTGAACCCTCAACAGTTCTTGTTTTGTGTAGGGTATGAGTTTTTGGCACCAGGCTGGGATTTTCTGCACAGGCTGATGGTCGTCCAAGTGAGACTGAAGTTTTTTTCATTTTTCTGTGTTAGCAATGGATCTTGTAGATAGTTTCTGTGTGTTTTGTTTGAGCTAGTTTAACAGAGGAAAATATTGGAAGTGATGGGTGTACCACAATTGATGGGCAAACTTAAAATGTTGGCTGCATGCCGGAATTATTTCTCTGGACCTCATAATGACCAACAACTATTTGATGGACTCGCTTGGGATAGATGTTATAGTGTGCATTCAATAAACCCTTCAATTAGGGGTCAAATCTATTCCATTACACCTCATGTATCATGATTGCTGATGGTATGTTCCATTTGTCTTGTGGGTGTAGGACAATGGATGGGAAAACATGGTACTACTCGTTACACTTCCTTTTGCATGCAAAGAGTTCTTGCTGCTGTGGGGTCGGGGTTTTGATTCTACTGAAAGCGCCAGGAGTAGAAACTGGTCCTTAGACGAACAAGTCTAAAGCAAGCCGCTGCTGAGGTAAGAAAATTGTTCTGAAATGTTTTGTTTCTCCACTATTATCACATGCAGGTAGAAGGACTCCGCTGGCTGTGGGCCTTCTACTGAGAGCTCCAGGAGTAGAAGCTATCAATTCTTGGAAGTAGGTTTGAAATAAGCTGTTGCCGAGATGTGAAAGTGAAAGTAGTGCAAGATTTTCACTACATTTTGAGATTGTATGCCCCCCCCAAACGTTGTGAACTTTTACCTACTTAATTCCTACGCAAATTCTACGTGAATCTTGGCAGCTTCTGCATTTGATTTAATTCCAATCCATCTACCAGAAGTGTGAGAGGTTGGAGTTCCGGTTTTAATTTCGCCATCAGGAGACCTCCCTGGCTATTCAAAGGCACCATCATTGGACTCACCACCCTCGAAAACCCCATAAACCATCCTGAGATGAAGATTTTCCATTGGGAATAGGCTTCTCAGTATCGGTTTACCACTTTTGGAGGTGGTTGAACTCTCGGCCATTTTGAGCCTCGAACGGTGTCATCACCGATCACCGATCAAAATTTTGTGTTTTGAGGGAATACTACGGTACTCCCAATCAGCTTGCCCAAGGTGTATGCCGGGGATGTGTCCTGATTTCCAGACTCTGCTGTACGTACGATCGATCGCCCGAGTGCAACCCACAGGCATACTTAATTTCCCTCACCTGCAACTATCGTAGTGAAATATGTACATTGATCGCCCGGGTGGAACACTGGAAGATACGCCCCACCCCTCGCCCATAACTATTGTAGAGTATTCACGCATCATAGTGTCCTATTGTATCTACGATCCCCCACCTACTGACCCGTAGCCATCAATCGATCAATTGATTGCCCCCAGCACCCATAAAATGAAAGAACCAATCCCACTATTTATAATTAGAGCAGCTCCAATGTCATGTCCTCTTCCAACAAAAAGCATTTCATTGGCCCAGGAACATGGGATTGATGCCAAGACATTATCATTTTGTATTTACTGACCTTCGTGTAATATTTCGCCGCATTTGTGGGATTATTGTCATGTTTCAGTAGTGGAGGATATGGCACATCCTCAACAAAACCTACAATACATTTGAGTGTTTCAGATTGCCTCATAAAATTTGAATCATCATAAACTCATTTATTATTGATAGTAAAGAATAATTGCCTATTAGTTTTAACAGACATCACCTTCTGATGACCGTGAACAAGTCCAACAAGGAGCTAATGACGATGCTCAATGGCGCCCAAAACCTCTACGACGATAAGTATCCCGGTGAACCAAAGAAGTGTAAAAAGAAGAAGTCGACCTCAACTACTACCGTCAAGACTTCCAGTGCAGGAACACTGGAACTAACAAGACCAACAAAGCAGAAGCTCACTGCCATCCGTATGTCTCCAACCACTGTTGCTAACACAAACATGGAAGTACCTCCTAACTTGGATGAGCTATACTACAACGGCTCAGACTCCGATGATTGATTCGACATGTTTGAAGGTAAAACCTACTTGCCTCCCTCTAATCCCAAAGAGTTGACAACTTTGCCGACGGCAGCAATTGGGATATCGTGGACATGGAAGAAGACGGCAATCATGCCTGTGTCAACCTCAATAACCTCCAGTTCAAGTATGAAGAGCTTAAGGAAGAGCTCGTCCCGCCGGCCAACATGTATGATGGTGATGTTTGAGTGTGCTCAACTGCCAATTCCAATGAGTATGCCCGTGCAAACCTAAAGCCAGATAAAACTTTTGCTGGCCGCAGATGGAGGAATATTGCAGTAGAGGAGATGATTAGATTCCACGGCATGATTCTGAAAATGAGTATAGATGACAGAAATTTGGGCGGGTATGAGAGTTACTTTGATGATATCATGGGAGCTGATTTGGCAGACAATTATTCTACAAAACTTACGGATTATCCTCCATGTGCAAACAAGATCATGGACCTCCACCGTTTCAAGCAAATCCGGGCGGCCTACCATCCCGATGTTGGAGAATCCACTGTTGGGGCCAAGTGTCACCAGCTCTGTTTTGCTATCAGGACTTTGAACACGACCTCCAACGAAACATGAAACATTCAGTCCCCGGACCAAATCTCAGTTTTGATGAAGGTGGGGTATTATCACGGTCCTGGATGAATCCCGTATGTCAGTACAACAAGGACAAGCCGCAGAAATTTAGGGTGGACTTCTTCATTCTTGCGAACAATGAGCCCGGAAACTACTTCATTGTCAATCTAGATGTGCACCAGGGAAAAATGCCGAGAACATTGACATACCCAGATATATATATAAAATACCCACAACACAGAAGACAGTAGTCAATGCAGTCATCCAATCTGGGATTGGGAAATGCACCAACGGCATGAGGAGCATCTTTATGGACAATTGGTACACAGGGGCATCACTCTTCATTTTACTCCGGGAGAAGTATGACATCCTCTGTTGCAGAACAACAAGAAAAACCAGGAAGGGCTGGCCATTTGATCAGATGAATATGGACAAATTTGTCGAGAGAGGAGCAAGCAGGATCCTTTACGACAAGGTCAACAAGGTGGCAGTAATTCAGTGGATGGACAACAAGGTTATCTCATGCACTTCAACTCTGGGCATCTCCGGGCTTGTGGATATGCAGAGGAGGGTGGGTAGCAAGATGTTACCCTTGAAGGTAGAGAAGGCTCTCCGTCGATACCAGGTGTTCATGAACGGTGTTGATAGAGGGGATCAATACTATGAGATAGGTGCAGGATTTGCCTCAAAGTCACATTACAAAAATTGGTACAAAAAGGCTTACTATGCAGTCCTAGACTTCATGCTTCTTAACTCTTTTTTTGCTTGGAATCTGTCTGCCT
>JALLOX010000318.1:0-12503 GCA_036939695.1 Thalassiosira ordinaria | reverse complement strand
ACAATATGAGGTATCTAGGTAAGTACTTATCTACCTAGAGATCTATGTGTGATACAAGGGTGTGATGATCCTGCTGGGGACTAGATCACAGGACTCGGTCACATCCACACAATCTTGCAACTGCAAGGCTATGGCGGATGAATGTCGACTGCATTGCAAGATCGCCACGGCAAACAATAAGTAGCTCATATAATTGCTAGTACTAATAACACGGAATCTTCTTGTCGCCCATGATGTTCTGTAGTGATGGTGGATTTTGACCAAACTAATCCTTTTATACCATCACAAAATATACTATCAGAATAATAATAATCCTGTTGTAATTTTTGCTTCCAAATGCCACCACCAAACCAGGATTCAAAACCATAGCCATAGTTGCATTTGCTTGCAATGGTGTCAGTGTTTGTACTTTGTACCCACTTGCTACGTGATACCTGAACCTCTCGAAATTCTAAAGATTCAGCTGCTACGTGTCTGATTCTAGGGCATCCTTAATTTCAATTGAAATTGCATTAAATATCCGCGTGGCAACATTGTCAATTTCCAATTACTTCGAACTTTAGCTGAAGGTATGAATATTCTTTTTTGTAAGATACATAAAATAATATTTGCATAGTACTGTAGGTGATACTCGCTCATGTCCATCCATCAACATCAGACGACAATCGCCATGGCCATGCCGCATATGCCGCGTCACTATTCCTCCTTTTACCATTCACCTACCATTCACCATCCCATTCTTCATTCCCAGCCTTTGTGAGCGTGCTGTGAGCCCATCCCCTTCCATCGACGCTCCAATCTGTGCATCTTCTCGGAAAAATCCTCCGCGGCGGCGTGGATGCATAGTGGTGGGAGGGAGCAAAAGGCAAAAGAGAACAATGTTGACCAACTTATTGTTATTTCGAAGCCCTCGTCTCCATCATCGACGCCATAGAACTATTACAACGATAACTGGCACCGATGCCTTCCATTTTAGACGGAAAGTCATACCTCAAAGCACCCTGGTCATCATCATCATATCATTGTCTTCCTTAATAGCAGTCATGTCTGGGAGGAGCTTTTTCGTCGCTTCCTTCTCGGCTCCATCATTACACCGTCACCAGAGTGTCAGGGAAAGGAGGAGACTGCTTCTACAAAGCGGAAGAGTGGCCGCACGGGCTCAAAGTCAGAAACAACTATCGCATCTATTTTCAACCTTCGCTGGTCGAGATAGCAAAGACGAGCAATTGTTGCACAGACGCACAGAAATTCTACGCGACAACTCTAAACTTTCCCTAGCCCCCATGATGGAATACACGGACCGGCATTTTCGTCACTTGGTTAGATTGTTATCTGACAAAACCTTGTTGTATACGGAAATGGTGGCGGCCAACGCGATTGCTCACGAGAGGGACCATGCTTTGAATGGCAAAGACAAAAGTAATGAAAATGAATCTACTACTGCATTTCCTTCCTTGGTAGATGCACCTGACTTTGATCCCAGTTACCTCCTTAGATTTCTTGGCCAGGGCCATAATCCCGAGGGACCATCCGTGCTCCAATTGGGCGGGAGCGATCCTGAACAACTTTTTCTGGCGGCCAAAACGGTACATGAATTCAATCAATTGCAGCAGAAGCAACAATCTGAGATGACACAACAAGTGAATGGACAGCCACCAATATTTTGCGACTACACTGCCATCAACCTCAACTGTGGTTGTCCCTCACCCAAGGTGGCCGGAAAGGGCTGCTTTGGCGCAGCGCTCATGCAGGAACCACAACTAGTGAAACAACTTACCACTTCCATGCATAATGGTGTCGAAGGCACTGTACCAATCACTGTCAAGTGCCGCATAGGTACAGACGAGGGCTACACTTTTACGCGAGATGCATACTTGTCTAGGAGCGAGGAAGAGGAATACCAGTCCCTGAAACAATTTGTGGAGGTAGTAGCAAGTGATGGAATTGTAAAGGACTTTCAAATTCATGCTCGTATCGCAGTGCTCGGCAAAAATTACAGTCCGGCGGACAATCGAAAAGTGCCGCCGCTCCGGTACGATCAAGTAAGACGATTAGCGGAAGAGTTTCCAGAATTGAACATTTCCTTGAATGGAGGTATTGAAACACTGCCGGGTGTTAAGAAAGAATTAGATGAGTGTGGAAGTTTGCAGGGTGTCATGGTAGGGCGGGGTTTTGTGGCTAATCCATGGGCATTTGTCATGGCGGACGAGGTGCTCTACTCTGATGTTAGTCATGCCTCAAGACCAAAGAATAGGATGGAGGTTCTGGAAGCTTATGGTAGGCATGCAGACTACGAAGAGAAACACGGAGATCCTACCAAAATACGCCGCTTCATGACAAAGGCCATATCACACCTGTTTGCTGGAGAGACCAATGCGAAGCGTTACAGGATTGCACTGGATGAGATTGCAGGATTGCCCAAAAAGATGGCGAAGGAACGAAAGCAAAATCCAAATATTGCGCAGGCTGAACAGCCTTCATTATCAGAGCTTATCGTGAACATTGCCACAACTCATCTTAGTGAGGAAGTTCTCTACCGAACGCCGCAAGAGAGCTATGATAAATTGCTCTGGGATGAGGAGCAGGCAGAGAGGAAACGAAATGTGGTGAACACGGTAATGTTGGGTGGGAATAATACGAACGGGAATGAGGTGAATGGTGTAAAGAAGAGTTTAGTGCAAGAGTGGCAAACTTCAAGGAAAGAGGATGAGATGAATGAAAGGGAAGAGAGGAGATTGGAGGTTAGTGAAGGGTGATGCCTACATAGCTCACAATATCAGAATGTAATTAATGCACACAACTCTATTAATGATTATGATTCCTATTGGCTGTTCATTACTCAACCAAGAACATACATTGATGATTCTCCTAGTAGTGAATCTAAGTTCCTACTACCTGATGTTCCTCAGACCCCTGATCCCCATAGAGGCTGAGACCTTGGGACTGACATTTTCCTTGTCATTTCTCGAAGCCAGCGCAAAAGGAGAAGATGATCCAAGGCTCCTCCTTGCTACTGGCCTTAAAGGAGTCACAGCCTCTCTGCAGCCAGATTGACGCCTACGGCCTTCCTTGCAGATGGGTACAAAACCAATTTGCTGCAGTGCATTTTCATGACTCCTTGCCTTGTCCGAGGGCGACTTTGCCACCAAATCCTCGAACGAGCCATCAAATGGAATGTTCCAACGTCCGTCCTCGGCATGCTCGGGAGATGAATCCTCGCCTTCAGAAGAGTGAGCATGGGCGATGTGACTTAGGCTATCGCTCAAGCCGCTATCTTCACTCGCGGGTTCAATCTCGCCAGAGTCATCAGATACTTGATTCGGGGTTGAAGACTGGGACTGATCCCTATCAGGAGGAGACCTTGGTGTTGCGGCTTCATCCGAGGGCTTCGCTCGGAATATAGGTGCTGCCGACTTGACATCACCACCCTTCATCACGGAAACCTCTCCTTCCAACTGAGCAATCCTCTGGTCCTTCTTCTTAAGGCTAATTTCAAGCTATTCAAGGAAAGAAAGGAGAAGGAACACAAGGATGATTAATCTCGTCTTGTAGGCAATCGATAGTTCCGCGCAGACCAGCTACTCACTTGACGAATGTACCCCATCAACGCATTCACGTCTTCAGGATTGCCCGTACCGTCCATCTTTTCCGTGCTTGTTGTGCTACTCTCCATGTCTGCAATGTCTTGTAAGTGCAGTGGCACATTCCTGTGAAGGTGTGGATTCATGGCTTGATTCATCAGGACTTTTGATGCGATTGCAGCGCAGATAGGTAGATGGGTATTGACTTTTGTTGCACTTCTTATGTCAAGACGTCTCAGTCGCACATTATCACATGAAATACCAAGTGAAATGCAAGTTTTTTGGTGTTATAAAGTGGTATGATAGATTGTGACTTGCCACTTATATGACTGTGAATATGGAAGCTGAACGCCAAGCTCTAGAAAGACCAAGCTTTACAATTATGTGCAACAATGTGGAAGATCGAATATTAGAGATGGCAGTTCTGCTCTCTCAATGCCCACCAATAGCCATGTCCAGTAATTTTTGTATGAGCCGCATGTATGAACTGTGTATGGACAAAGATTTTGTCTTGATGGTTGAACTTGATCAATTTACTTACAAATCTATTGCAATGCAATAATCTGCAACACTGTGACATTGGCAGCGACTGACAGATGGCGCAGTGCCACACTGCCACTCTGTCTCAGCAGAATAGGATTCCATCCATCAATCATGCCGATCACAAAAAATACTGATGGCATGAATGATATCTATCCTTCAGCAATATGAACATTCTTGGAATCTTGTAACGATAGAGACAATCGTGCGAACTGCAGAAACCCCCCTACACAGTAAGATACCACAAAATGAAATAACGTCATCTGATTAGCATCTGCCACTGCTGAAAAGCTGTATAGTCTAATTTACACTTTGCAGAAGAGTCATTGAAATGTTATAGAAACAACACCACATACCATCGAAATATTTTTATTTTATAGCACCATTATTTCATGGCATCTTTTCTTGCTCTACAAGAGTTGTCTGTTAGGTGGAGCGTCGCCATCGAGGAGAATCCGTTGTGGCAGAAGGGTCGAACCCCAACTGCTTGAATAGAGTCATTTCTTTTGCCAGAATTCCACCGTCTGGATCATACACAAACTTCAATCTTTTCTTTGCCTCGTCTATTAGATACCTTCCAGCACCCTTGACTTCTACAAGGTATGGGGCACATGCAGATATGAAATCGAACTCGGGATCAAGACCTTTTCCTACACCATCCATCTGAGAGAGAGCTCGAGCCACAAATGCATACTCTGATTGCAGTGTGAAGTATTCCATGACTTCTGCATCATTGACTTCTTCGGTGGGCTTTGTTGAGTTTGTTGTTTTCCGGGATTCCAGCCTCGTCTCCAAGTCTGTACTGTCCCTTTCACCAGAAGTCTGGACATTCCGGCTGTACTTTGCACTCTTTCGCCTCTTTCTCTTCTTCACTTTAAGCTTTCCCGTATCATAATTCTGCTGGCACTTTGCTTGGACCTTGTCCAAATTAGCATTGTCTTTCAAAACTCCCATTCTGGTGAAGGCCTTGACAGACCTTTTTGCATCAGAGTCAATGATGGATTCTACCACCTCCAAAATACCACCGGCTTGATCATCTGCAAGAGAGCACGCCTGGCCAAAGTCATAGAACACCATTCGGGGTGCTCGCTCATCGCCAAACACTTCAATTCCAAGATTTCCCGGGTGTGGGTCTGTCGAGAAGAACTTGTTGACACAGAACTGTCTAAGGTAGGAGTGTGCCAGTGCCTCTGCCAGATACTCACGATCCTCAACAGTGACTCCAGCCGCATCCAGCTTTGCATCATCTGAAACTTTGATGCTATTTCAGCAAGAGCATCCCCATGAAATGGTCAGAGTACAAATTATTATGAACGTATTCCAATATATTATAATGAGATTGACATCACTCACCTTGGAACATATTCCATAACCAAGAACTTCTCTGAACAAAGCTCGCCGTATGTATATGGAGTCCTGAGCCACTCGGCTGCACTTGGCAGCATCTTCCCATCCACACCCTTGGCAGTACACTCAATAGCTTCACCTCCCAGTCCAATCCCGAAATCTTTGGCAAATCGAATAGCATTCTCGGCCTCGTCACGGTAGTCAATCTCACGATATAATATTTCCTCGGCGTCACTGAAGATGGTTTCCCAACTTTGTTCCACTCCACCTACCTGGCCCGCTTTTCCAATAGAATCAGCCACAGTAGCAATCTTCTTCATTAATGCCAGATCTTTGTCATAGATATCACGTAATCTTGATCTTTGTATTTTGATTGCCACACGTTCCCCAGATTCACGCAATCTTGCCTTATGAACTTGGCCAAGACTTGCAGCTGCCAATGGCACATCATCAAAGTCGATAAACTTTTGATGAAAACCAGCTTTGCCACCAGGACATGCATCATACAACAAATCCCAAGCTTCCTTTCCAGATTTGGCAGGAACGCGATCTTGCAGCTTTTCCATAGCTGTAATCCATTCATCTGGGAAGAGATTCTCACGACAGGATAAGATTTGACCAATTTTTATGTACAGGGGCCCCAGACGTAGGAGACCATCGGCAAACATTTCTCCGCCCCTCTTGCGTAGCTTGTGAGCCCTAGAAAGCTCATACTCTTTTTGGTTGGTGTAGCCAATGAAACCATCACCATTCTTACTCTTGCCAGTAAACTTCTCAATAATTCCAGGCAGTATGAAGTATGGTACCAACTTGGTCATCAATGTCATCAATGCCATCCCTCGAGCAGAAGGCTGATCGGCATACCTTCCCCATTCTGATGTTGCATCTACCTTTTGCCTTTGATGTGCCCGATAATTTTCAACAAGATTGATCAAGACCCAAATGGATAGGCCAATTTGGATGAGCCTTTTGGCCTTTTGTTTGTTCAGATTGTGAAGGTACGTGCGTGGGTATTGAAGTAATGACTGCAGGAATGTTAGAATCCGCTGTCTACCCAGGACCATGGCAGGAGATTGTGGCATTGGCAGTACTGCAGTTTTGGATGATGTTGTTGCCCATGCCACTTTAGGGGCAACAGATATCCTTCGTAGGAGGAGAAACATTAGTGCTGGAATTGTTTTGAATAGAGTTGGCGTCTTTCTTTCAGATGGAGTGCGTTTGGCAAAGAGAGATGAAGATTTCGTATTTGTTGCATCGTTGCCACTTATTCTACCAGTCATGTGCGATAACTTTCTCGACAAACGGTGCCGGAGCCCTCTCCTCACTTGGTCTTGATTGCTATTGCAACCTATATTAACCGCTGCCATGGATAGACGGGCTGTCCTCAAGGGCAAGCATGTGTATTGGTGCCACGTTCGTGTAGATGAGAGTGTCTCAGACCTCCTTTGCAATACAGGCGATGGAGGTGCCAACCCCATCACGTGCCCAGAATGGCAGCATAGCAGTATTGCTATGGCGAAGACTCCTGTTTTTGACGCCATGGCCTCAACGAAGGCTTGAACTTTGCCTTACCGCAAAATAAATGATCTCTTTGATCAAATGGAGTTGATCAGCTATGGAGTTGATCAGCTTGTTGCGTTGCTTGTTGTTGAAATTGTGGATAATTGTGGTGTTGCGGGGCTTTTGCTTTTCTTGGTTTTGGTTGTTCACCTTTTTTGGCCACGCACTTGAACTGAAAGTTAAAGGGAATGTCAGTAGGGCACAAACGACTCTCACCAAAAATCGAAAGCACTTCCAGCGGTATTGACATGCAATGAAATTCATTGTAGTTACCCCAAAAACAATTCTACTTCCAGACATTTCTGTAGCTCTGGCGGGCAGTGCCCGCGCGCGTAGAATGCCCCTATGACATACCTATGATCCACCTAGATAAATGAAGCTTGCATGCCCGTGAGCCCGCTAATTTCTGATGTGCAACGTTTTTCCCATCTCACAGCGTCGACCATGGCGACAGTAGTGGTAGTGATAGTGATAGTAGCAACGACGGCAAGAAAACGGCAGCAGTGCTACGCAAAGACAATAGCAGCAAAATCACCCCCAGATCTATCAGCAAGTAGTAAGCTCTCTTCCAGATAGCAACAGGCTATCATGGATGAAATAACTGACCACGTGGGGGGCCTCTCCTTGAGTGCCAAAGAATGGCGGCCAGGACAGGGATTTGCCGCCACCCCCAAAGCGTCGTCTGCTCCTTCTGACGGCGTCGCGGCAGCCACTGGGGCGAGACAAGTTAGCGCCGGAAGCACTGAAAGCAAGGGGGGTGCTTTTGGATCTACTCAATCTTCTTGGAGAGGTGAGATATTATGCCCTGTCATGCATAGTGAATTAGTTTGACTTTGATATTCTGTGTTCTCCAAACTTTGAATATCCATATCATTCACTTCTATCCTGTGAATGGTATAATAGAGACATCATCTTCTCAAGCCATAGATGTCAATGGTACCCATTACTTTGGAAGTGCTTCGTCCACATCTTGGGAGTCTTCTCGGAACCCCCACCATCAATCTGCAGCACAAGCGAGCCTTGGTAATAACACATCTAATACAAACACAACTATTCCCTCCCATCATCAACATCATAGGGCCCCGACCCGTGCTACATTAAGCAATACTTTTTCACTACCCATGGAAGAATATCATCATTATCGCGAATTGTCCCTCCAATCAGCACGGGAAATGGAGCCAAATGATCCAAGGCACAAGGCAGTACCCCCATCCTTCTGCAGAGCGTATTGTTTGGACAATCGACATGAAAATGATACTGGTCACACAATCACACAACAACGGTCTTCTTTTGGATATCCCACGTCTCTATTTCGGGTCACGTCTTCCACTGATGGGAATTTGTACTGTCTGCGACGGATAGACTCGGTACGGTGCGTGTCACACAAAATTGCCCAAACGGTCATGCATCAATGGCTATCCAATGCATCGGGTAGGGACAAACACTCTCCTGGTGGTGGATTTGACCATCCGGGTGTGGTGCAATGGTTCAAATGTTTTTTGAGTCAAAGAGCAGTCTTCTTCGTGCATCAATATCATGCTGGGGCAGTAACGTTGCGCGAACGCTTCTTTGGACAGGGACAGGGAGTGCCATTGCCGGAATCGTTGATTTGGAGCTGCCTCGTCCAGCTTGTCAGTGCCATAAGGGCCGTACATGGGAATAATTTGGCTGTGAGGACGTTGCAGTTGAATCACATCTTGTGCACACAAGAAAATATCATGTCGGCAGCATCCTCTGGTCCGTATGGTCTGCCAAAACTTCGTCTGCGAATTAATTGCATTGGTGTTGTTGATATTCTGGAATTTGAAGCACGCAAGGGGCTAGAGGAGTTGCAAAGTGCAGATATGCGTGACTTGGGGTGCATCTTACTATCGATGACAACAGGGACCGAAATCAGTGTCAATGACATATACCGGAACAATAATGCGCAGCAGCAGGCGCAGATGTTGATGGAGTACTTCCAATTTGTGCAGCAGAACTATAGCCGTGAGCTGTACGCGATGGTGCACTCGCTGCTAAACCCACAGGCCCCTCCGAGTAGTATAAGGGCGATTGCAGCGAGCATGGCTTACAGAGCGTTTGATGAGCTTGATGGCGCAAATAGCTGTATTGATGAGATGCATGGTGCGTTGACGGGTATTTATGAGTCGGGGCGGGCATTGAGGCTGTTGTTAAAGTTGGCGTTTGTTAATGAAAGGCCAGAGTTTGGAATTGATAAGAATTGGAGCGAGTCGGGGGACTGTTACATTCTCAAGTTGTTTCGAGATTTTGGTGAGTTGATGACTTCATTTTTGTTGCCTTCTTACTGTTGGATGGTATTTGTGTTTACATATTTTCCATGATCGGTACAGTATTCCATCAAGCAGATGGTGCTGGCAGGCCTGTGATGGACCTTGGGCATGTTGTCTCTTCTCTGAACAAACTTGACGCAGCTGATGATGAGAAGATCGTCCTCACATCTAGGGATGGGAAGAATGTTCTTGTCGTGAGCTTTGCTGATGTAGCCTGGTGCTTGGAGAAAGCCTACCAGGAGTTGTGTTCCAGCTCAGTTCCTATTCCATCCATATAAACAACTTTTGGTGGTGCCAATGCGGTGAAGTTGTGATGAGAGTTTATCTGGGGCATGTCTATCATGTGCATGCATTTGATTTGTACGAGTTGTTGGTCTAATATTTGATTTACTATGAAAAAAGGAAAAGAACCGATAAAATATCTAACAAAAAGGAAATAACCACAATATCTGATGTATTGGGAGGAAACTAAAGCTGTTCACTCAACTCAAACTGTACGCTAGTCCACCAGCTGCAACAAAGAATGCGAACAAACCGAGAGCAATTTTTTGACTCTCATCAAACATCTCTCCACCATACAAAATTACCATCTCCTTATCAACGTCCCACAGCAGTTGGCTCTCTCCTCCATCACCCTTGATTTCTACGAGAGATCCTGGGCTGACTCGCTGCCTAGTTGTTTCGCCGTCTACACTTGTCAATGTAATTGATCCTTCCCCTTCCACTACGAAACGAGTGTATGTTTGATCAGGTTGGATTGATTCACTCCACGTTCCAGATTTTGTTTCGCTGTGACTAGGTTCTGCGGCAAGACTTGCGATTTTCGTTGGACTCAGATCAGTTGTGAGTTTCTTTTCAGCAAACAAGGGGAGGAGTCTCCTTGTCGGATGTGATACTGATACTGATAGTGGTGGGGAAAATGCATCTGAGGAAGTGAGCAGCCCCAAAAGAGCATATGCTCCTACGAAAGACGTGCAAACGCTGAGCTTCTTGGGCATTTCGGATTATGGGAGATTCGGGTGAGAGCTTGGTGAGAGCAGTGATGCAAGCAGTAAACAGATCTTTGTTGGACGTGGAGAGAGGAGAAAAGTTTATGAGTATAGAGATTGATAAGGAACTGATTGAAGAGAGATTTGTAAATGAGAGGGAGCGAGAGCTCGGCCGGCAGAGGGAGATTAATTGTGGGGTGACGACCAATTAGCGATAAACTATACGAGCCGTTCTGTACAATTGTACCATACAGATTTTAATCGCTACATGAATGAGAACCCTAAATAGCTTTATTTCTGACGTCATTCTGTGCTGTGGCGCTGGCCCCTCGCGATAGTAGCAAAGCTGAAGCCTCCAACTGGCAAGTGGACCTCTCCCTCACACACTTTTCCAGCTCTACAGCTGGACACAACTAACTCCAGAACTCCAGAGACCCTCTTTACTCTTTGGCACATACAATTCATTCATATCATCATGGTTGACATAAAAGTGACTCTTTAGATTAGATAGCTGGTAGCTAGAGAAAAAGAGATTGGCAACGGATGCCCTGTTTTGGTTTTTTTTTGTCTTGGATTTATCTATAGACTTATCTAGGGTAACAAAACTTACTACCTTTGCGCATCCATTACTACATTGCCCAAATCTATAGAAGATGAGGATTGTGGCGGTATCTTATAATTGGCATGGGACGCATTATTCATGCTGAACTCGAAGCGCAAATCTCGACCATCTTTCAAAGCTTAATTGATGATCACCAAAAAATATTTACCATAAGTCGCGGCGATTGTCACAAACACAACTACAAAAACACGAGAATGCGAGCAACAACGGCAACAAGACACAACAACTACACTAACAACAACAACAAGAATAACAACTTCTCCACTGCCATGGTCGACGGCCGTCACCGGCCACCCCCCAATGTGTTCATGGCCGACGACCTCGGTCAGGGGCTCATTGGAAAGCCCATGACGTCCGTATGGGATGTATGGGTGGGAGGAGGCAAGGGCATCAACGGAAGGCAACTGAATTGACAATCGAACCAAGTGGTGATTTTTTACGCCGTCAACATCATCGGCTGTATTTGTGTAGACCAATGATAATGATAAAGTTCGAATTAAACTATATAAAGCCACAGGAGATTGCTGTCTCATGTATTATTAATCCATTACTTTAGTCTTACTCTTCAAAATCAATGCTCTAGATGACATTGCAGCTACCGTGGCTAGCTGACGGCATGAGCTGGCAATTTCGCGATTGTCGCGCCCGCATTGTCAAAGATAATGTACAATAAACATAAAATTAATTGAAACCAAGCTAGGGCAACCTCAAGGACCTTTGCAAGAGACCTGGCAAG
The DNA here is from genome assembly GCA_036939695.1 of Thalassiosira ordinaria. NCBI lineage: Eukaryota > Bacillariophyta > Thalassiosirophyceae > Thalassiosirales > Thalassiosiraceae > Thalassiosira > Thalassiosira ordinaria. Next base: position 837 of record JALLOX010000318.1, on the reverse strand, counting down.
GCGGATTCATAATGCCCACCAATGTGGACGCTCCCCATGGTCCATTTAAGCCACCATGGTAGGTGGGGAGAGAGGTAGAAGAAGCCAGGTTTGGGTCTTCGGTCGTTGGGGGTCCGAACTTACAACAGTGACAACGGTCACAAGACAGTGTAAACACGGTTGAAGCGCGCAAAAAATAGAATACAGAACAATAAATTAGCCCAAAATTACTAGATACCAAACTGTATGTGGAACAATAGAAAATTAGTCGTTTTCTCCATACAGGAAAAATAAGTGCCCAGAAGCGTTGGCTGTCGTTGGAGGAATCTTTGGAAGATGGCCCATAAACAGAGACTAGCGGGTGCCTACATGTCAATAACACATACAACACTATCTAGGCATTGTTGTACTTGACCTTGATCAAGATTGGTGGTATTGTAGGTAGAAGCTCTATAAGGGAGACCAGGCACGTTTGTGTGTATCAACTGAGGTGGAGTTTCAGGAAGAAAGATGGACTCAAGTGTCTCAGATCAACACTGTTGGAAGGTAAAAGTGGGATGCAGTAATGTGGGGTTTCAAAATCAGAAGGTTTGAAACCATTAGGACAGCGCCGCTTTGTTCTTCACTCACAAGGAAACTTATGAAATCAAGTGCCACAATTGCATGGGCTGAGAATGTCAGAATCATAATTCATGGATTTGGGGCAGTTGGATCAAAAGTGTGATAGGATTGCTTTCCTTTCTTCCGTACAGATTTTAAATTGAAGAGTTCTGGGGGTTTCCAAGCATCAGATGCTTGTTTGGTCCATTCCATGATCCCTAGCAATGATATGAAACACTTGAACAACAATGGTTGGCT
>JALLOX010000317.1:0-15861 GCA_036939695.1 Thalassiosira ordinaria | reverse complement strand
GGGCAGCACAAATGATCAAGGCGACAACTTCTGGCTCGTTAACCATAGTGGCCAGCAGGGGAGAGAGAATGCATGGTATGAACTATCATTTGGCAAGAATTGAGGATGATAATAAATCCAGATTTCAAGAAGAAAAAAAGGAATCCAAGTGGCAAGAACGCAAAGAAGAGGAGGCAATATCCGGCCAATATCAGCTGCAGTTAGGGGGAGGTGGGGAACCTGTCAAATCAGTCTGTGGTATGACATTTGTTTCGAGCAACAATGAGTCCTTGCTGAGAATATCATCCATTGAATCACAAAGTCCATTTGCCAGGACGGGTATGAAGGTTGGGGATGTGCTATTGGCAGTGGATGGCACAGCCATAAAGAGTGCAGGAGATGCACATGGCTTGTTGAGCCAAGAGGATGACAACAATGGCAATCGTGTGGTGACGCTCCTTGTTTATTCATTTTGGGACTTGCGGCATAAAGTGCTCAGTGAGGAAATGCAGATTGAGGGGGAGAGTAACAATAATAGCAAGCAACCGTGGCAGGCAACGTGGTCGTATAAGCAAGCTGATGAACCAAAGGAGTATGTCATTTTGCGGATACCCAATACAACTGTAACATTCCAGCTTGACTTTGATGAGGATGGTACTTGTTCCTGCAGTGAGCCTTGCAAGGCTTTAGAGTCGATTCCTTCCGAGAACAACGACGAGGAGGATAGTGGTTCCTTGGACGGCCAATCGAACTTTTCAGATTCAAAGTCCAGACATTCGCGAGATGAGGCACGTGCAGCACTTGAACTGCTATACCAAAAGCATATGTCCCCCACTATTGATGCCTTGAACTATCATACCTGGCGACAAGTACGACTTTTGGCAAATGCTCTCAATGCGAGTGTGACTTCAAGTGATGACAAAAAGAGTGAGGCCAAGAGGGGCACGGCCAAAAGTCATGAAGCTTCTGATATGGAGCTTGCTACAACTGCAGCAATTGCGACAATTAGGCAGCAACGAATGGTGAGAAAATCCCAAACAGGAGAGAGCGTCATGGGAGATGAGATCACCAAGCCCCGCGGATGTACACCTCCTCCAAAGCATGCCTCCAAGCCACAAGCAGAGCAGGCGGTACCCACTGAGCATACTCCCATGAAGGAGAGGACGAGGGAGCCAGAGTGTGCACAAGATGTGCACACTTCTGCTGAGCCTCTAAGAAGTGGACCGAGACGGCCATCCAGAGGAGAACACCCTCCCTCATCTCGTCAGCACAGGAGACAAGCATCCACTGACTCTTTCCAGGAACAGTTGGGCAAGCTGCAGCTCAAACAGCAAGGCACATCCGGTAGACTATCCAAAGTAACTCCAGAGGGTCCCAATGTACAAAGCAGATCTATTCAGCCTAGTGAAAATATAAACAACGATCCTCCTCCTGCTACTGCTGCACCTCCAGAACACCGGAAGTCTGTTGAGACTACTGCTGCTACTGTTCCTACTTCTGATGCGGTCAAGCCCAACCCGGCCCAAAACCGTAGACGTAGGCCTGCCACTGGACTGAGACGCAGACCATCCATAGTGCCTGTCTTCAAGAGCAAGCGCGCGTCCATGTTGACGCAACTATCTGCCTTGTCCGATTCTTCAGCTAGTGGAACCAGTACCACGAGTAGTGATGACTCCGATTCTTCTAATGATTCTGAGGAGAGCAGTGACAGTGAAGATGATGAGTCATCGAGACCTGAAGCTCGTCATAAAGCTCGTGCTCAAGCTCCGCGACAGGCTCAGAGGCGAACTGACCAAGGTCAAGCAAACGAGCAAAGGCGAAGGCCAAGACAGCAACGNTCCGCGACAGGCTCAGAGGCGAACTGACCAAGGTCAAGCAAACGAGCAAAGGCGAAGGCCAAGACAGCAACGGGCCTCATTGGAGTTATCAGCATCAACGCAGCTCGTTTTGTACAATCCAGAGGCGAACCAGGGCAATCACAAGAAGACTGAACCTCCAACACCTCCCACTTTGGCGCCACACACCAAGGTCCCCAAGCTAAAGTGTCGTCTCAAAATGCGCAATGGTGACATTCGGGAACAATACAAAGTGTCACCACGCATCCTTGGTACCGGAGCGTTTGGCACTGTCCGATCCTGCCTGAACCGAAAATCACGCAAACAGTTTGCAGTAAAGTCCATACTCAAGAGAGGAAATATTAAGAACGCAACATTGCTCAAGAACGAGATCGCGCTTGTACAGAGGGTACACCATGCGAATGTTGTGCGGGTTGTCGACGTTATTCAGGATTTGGAGTATATACATATCGTGATGGAAGAGTGTCGGGGCGGGGATTTGTTTGATAGGATCGTCGATGGAGGCGTTAAGTTGGGGGAGGAACGGGCTTGTGAGATCATTGGTAGTTTGGTTGATGCCATTTCGTATTTGCATGACAGGGACATTGTTCACAGAGACTTGAAGGTGAGGAATCATGTAGTTTTACCTGGAATTATGCATGCCTTTTTTTGTGCACTCAAATGTAATATCTAATTTATTTGAACTCGTGCTATTTCAACCCAGGCGGAACACATCATGTTAACTGATGACGACATTGACTCTCCAGTCAAAATCATTGATTTTGGCCTGGCCACAATCCACTCTGCTGCTGATCCCCCGATGACAGCATTTGCTGGCTCTGCGTTCACGGTCGCGCCAGAGGTTGTCAAACGATCCTATGGCAAGGAATGTGACCTATGGTCTGTTGGTGTGATAACCTATTTCCTGTTGACTTCAAGAATGCCATTCAATGCCAATTCGGACAAGGAAATATTCGAAAAGATCCTTAGCGGAAACTATGGCTACCCACTGTGGACCCAGACTGGGCTGAGCGAGGAAGCAAAAGACTTCATTGACAGGCTTCTTGTCGTTGATCCCAAGCGCAGGCTGACAGCAAAGCAGGCACTCTCACATTTATGGATTAGGAAACATAACAAGAATCGGTTGGCATCCAGCATGAATTCACATGAGCTAATGCTTGTTCCTGCAGGTGAGAATGCCATTGTGCCAGTGTCAAACAACGAGGGTGCCAGCGGGAACAAATCACCGCTGACACCAAACAGAAGACGGCAATCATTACCAGTGCAGGCGTCCAACAGCAGGCGTTTGCCTGCGCGAGAGCCGTCTGCACGGGAGCTGCCAACTGAGCGAAGGCAGCAGCGGGAGAGGGGGCCTATGATGAGGCAAGGGAGGCCTGCACAGCACCAGCCAATCCAACAACAGCAACGGACTTCTACTGATGCGTCCAGGAAGAATCTTAGACGCAGCCCCAAGCCAACGGCCCATGTTAGCAATGTGGAAAGGGGCACCGGTCGCGTGGCCTCCTCGCGTGGACTTCGGAGACCTAACGAGCCAGTTGGCCGCGCTCCTTGAAGAGCCTCTACACAATGCTTTTTGGATGTGAGAAGTAGTACCTTCACACAATATGTATATTTTTTTGGTGTGTACATAAGAACAACAAACACTGATATTGACATCCCTTCATGAAACCGTAAAGATGAATAATAATGAAATTTTCAGAAAGAGGAGATATACCATTTAGATTTTTGCAGTTCTAAGTTGCCAGTTGGATATGTGGATTCAAACGAACGACAACAAGCTGTCTACTGACAAAGAAGAACACCCACAGCACTCTCGCACCTCTCAAAATTGTAAAAAGAATATGTAGACCTATTGATATTCGTAAGAAGTTGATACTTAGTTTACAGCAACTTGAGTCCAAAGTATAAAGACCTATTAATTTTTGTAAGAGCAACTTGAGTACTACATATGGTAGTCCTTTACTTCTTTTGTGGTATTCTGTGATAGCATTAAGTAATTGCCCTATCCACCTGACCTGATAAGTCTGTTATACAGCCAAGCAGACACGGGAATAATAATAACATATGAATCCAAGTCTGGTAAAGTTTGCACTTTCACAAGATCAGCGATATCTTGTCTGTACATACAAAACCTCTGATATGTATGTCATGACCCTCTCAGGTATCATCTTTTCTCTCTATATTTCGACAATTCTGCTTATAACATTGCCTGCTGCCTTTGCTCTCTGAAGAAGAAGAACTAAAATTACTTCCATACTCGTCTACGTCATCTTGTAGTGTGGTGGAAAATTCTCTCTGTTGTAACCTATCCTCCATTCGTTTCGTTTTCCTTTGAAGATGCTGAAGTTCATGGTTCATACGCCTAATTTTTTCTTTCACATCTAAACCCCCCTCAGATCCTTCAAGTGGTACTACTCCCTTCACCCAGTCCTCATTGATAGCCAANAGGTATCATCTTTTCTATCTATATTTCGACAATTCTGTGTATAACCTTGCCTGCTGCCTTTGCTCTCTGAAGAAGAATAACTAAAATTACTTCCATACTCGTCTACGTCATCTTGTGGTGTGGTGGAAAATTCTCTCTGTTGTAACCCATCCTCCATTCGTTTCATTTTCCTTTGAAGGTGCTGAAGTTCATGGTTCATACGCTTAATTTTTTCTTTCACATCTAAACCCTCCTCAGATCCTTCAAGTGGTACTACTCCCTTCACCCAGTCCTCATTGATAGCCAACAAAATTTTATAAACATACTCATCAGTCTCAGTGATAAATAGAATTAGGACCCTGCATATTAACATGAATATTAAAGTAAGAAAAATGGCAATATCACTGTTGAAAAAATGTGATGGTAGTGGCTTACGCATTGATGACGAGTTCAGAGTTGCTTGTAGCAATTGCTTTGTTGTAGATTGTAGAAGCATACAATGTGAAAAATGTAACTGAATTGAGAAAGAAGCCCCCCAAAAAATATTGGATCTGTTCTAAGCGATCATGCCCTTCTCGGGTCGCCAGCACGACCATTTTCCAACCATTGATGATATCTTTAAGGAGGTGGCATGCCCTTTGGGTGGGACATATGGACATGAGAAAAGCAGAGTGACAGTGAGAGAGGAGAATCTCATCAACACATGTTGACAAAAGAATACCATCAGGATAGAACTAACTCATCCAGCGTATACCTCTCCGCAAGAGGACACAAATGGTAAGGAACTCACATAATGATGCCAAAAAGTATCCAACCTTGTGCGTCCCAATCAGCTTTATAATCACATTCAACTTTATCTCGGGGGCAACGCCATACAAATTCCAGATCACTAATATCATCGGCGACATTCCCTTCAGCAGCACGCACAAATGGTAGGAGCATCCATATTTGCACAGCCAAAGTAGCCAATGCTATTATCCAGCCCCGAAGACTCTTTCCAATGAAAAACTGGTAGACACTATCATTTCCAATCGTGTTCAATGCGAAGAATTTATCCCTATGAATAGCGGATTCGCGCCGATTCAGATGCCGATGAGTACCCTGCCTGGAGCGTTTTTTGAACATTCGATGAAGATTGGATAATAACGCCAAGATACAACATAAGCCAAAGACGCTTAGGAAAAATACCCACGTAAACTGCTGGTAGCTTTTGAATCCCTTGGTGGAGAGTGAACACGTTTTTTTGTATAAGGTAAGGCAGTGGCGGCATAATATAGTTCTTTGACAGGATGATCTTATAACATACCTGTTTCTGAATATTGGTTCCTTCATTTGGTTGGCACTCTCCTTGTGCATTGCCTAGAGAGAAAAGTACAAGAAAAGGGCTCCATTTTAGCAACAAATGTGGACCCAGAGTTGGGTAGAAGCGGTTTAATAACTTACAGCACATTGTACACTTTTTACATTCAGGAGGAGACTCAAAATCACTAGGGACTCCACAGTCCGCCACAAAGGAAAAATCCTCAAGTGACACAACATTCAAATCTGGAATTTCGCCAGAGATCCGGTTGCTGTGCAGCTGCACAAGTTCTAAATCTGTAAGGTTTTGAAGATCATCTGGTACAGTTCCAACGAATGAATTGTAGCTGAGCCGCAGGCGGGTGAGATATGAAAGCTTTCCCAGCTCTGATGGTATTCCACCCTGCAACAAGAAGTGGGTTGTGATATACAAAAAGTGAGCTCGGAAAAGGGCATGATTGTACTCTTTTACATCTTGATAAGACTAGAGAAGCATGTTGCTCTTACCACAATGTCATTATCACTAAGGTCAAGAGTCTTCAAGAAAGTAAGGTTTGAAATAGTTGCAGCCAAACGTCCAGATAGGCCATTGTTAGTCAGGTTGAGGCTCGTGACAACACCATCGGCGGAGCATTTGACCTAAGAACAAGACAATAACTTAGTTAAGTTTTTGTTTCATGCATGCAATTCTTCTTGTGATAGACCAAGCAAATATAAAAGACATAACTTACCCCATGCCAAGTGCAGTGATCACTATAAGGTTTCATCCAATTGGTAGCGTTTGACCATTCTGATTCGGGACCCTCAGTCGACTCAAAGAATTCAGTGAGAGTATTTCTTTCTGGAGGGCATAATCTAGTGTCATGTTTCAAGTCAAACTTATCAAGAAGACAGAGGCTCACCGGAGCTGGGGATCCAATGGAGCTTTGCAAGCAAAATATGGGAGGAGTAAGGAAAGGTGGATTATTTTTTATTGTTGAGATATATCTTAGCCGTAAATATTTTACTCACATATTTACATTCCCACTCATTCTAACAACAGCCTTTTCAAATCTCCCTAGTTCCAATGGGATTATCCCTGTCAACATGTTAGTTGAAATGTCAATGACTTCCAACGTACCTAAGAGGAACAATACAATAACTTAGTTAAGTTTTTGTTTCCTGTCTGGAATTATTCTTGTGATAGACCAAACAAAAATAAAAGACCTAACTTACCAGAGAGTTTCCCCAAATCGGGAGGAATGGGATGGGTTAATTTGTTATCAGACAGGTCTAATACTTCCATCAGAGCAAAATTCCCAAGAACCTCGGGGATTGAACCAGTGAAATGATTGCCAGCAATGGCCAAATATGTAAGGAATTGAAGATTTGACAAGCGTACAGGAATGGTTCCTCGCAAACCGCTAGCATTGCCACGATTTTGGTTCGACAGGTTAAGTACTTGTAGATTGGGAAAAGAAGTCGACATGTCAGGGAGTGATCCCGACAGACCATTTGAGTCAATGCGCAACTCTCTCATTCTCTCTAGTCTATTCAGAGATTTTGATAGGGCACCCTGAATTAGATTGTCAGACAGAACCAATTGTTCAATGTTGAGAGGCAGATCCTTCAGAATTTCATCGGCATCATTTTGGATAGAATTATTGGTCAGATCACAAGTCTGAAGAGTCTGGTAGGATGGCTTGAAATGTTTGTAGCTCCTGATTGTACTAAAGTTGTTGTGGCTGAAATTAACATTCTCCAAGGCAGGTGCAAACAAGAGATCTACTTCTCCAACTAGTTTGTTGTGTGATAGGTCAACATCAGTTAGGACCCGAAGGTAGGAGAACAATGACGTATCATTCACGACAACTCCTCCCAATGTTTCAATAGTTCCTGCAATGGATCCCCAAATATTGTTATTTGCAAGATCCAGTTTCTGTAGATTGTACAGGTTGGCAAAAGAGTTGGAAGGAAAAGCTCCGCTAATATTGTTGCTTCTCATCTTGATTTCTGTAATGTGCTTTCCGGCATCGCATGAAATTCCATGCCACGCACAATGGTCCGAATCGACCATCCAGCCAGAGTTGTTGAACCAATGATCACCAGAGGTTCCAGCGTAAAAGTTTCTAAGCGATTCCACCTCCATGATATGGTTTACTGCAACATTATCCGCTTCATTACACTTCCATGAAACCTGTTCATAACCCAAGGTGTCGATTGTAAATGTCCTAAAATCACATTGGCAATGAAGGTTGTTTTCACTACAACAAGCATTCTCAGCTTCACTACAGGGAGAGAAATCAGAGTTGAGATAAGATACAACGTTGAAGCTTGGGTAGTCAAAACAAAGAGGTTCCCAGAAGTCACAGCTGCACAACCCAATATCTCCACTACTCCCACAGCAGCTTTCTGATGCCTTCAAGCAAAAATACTCAATATTTTCTAAGTCTTTCACCTTCAACGCTTGATTACACGCTTTTCTCAGATTTTCACACCTGCAATTGTCGTCTTCACCGCAACAGTACTCCCCAAATGCATGACATTTTTCGTCATACCCTTGGGCACAGTCTCGTTGGATAATGCACTCACAACTAGCTGCTGCTATTGTCCAGTTACTGTCGTTTCCCTTGTCAGTGCAGCACTGATGGTCAGCCGTGTCCGAAAAATCGGTGTTTCCAGTGTAAAATCCATACTTCCAATCCAATTCTCTTTCCCAGCAAAGGCATTCATTCCTATGTTTATCAACCAAGCGATTCATGAAATCATCTGTTGCAAAGTCAGAGCCGTAAATGCATGTGTGATAAGTACAAAAATCTCTCATCATTGGACTCATGCTGTTATTGTGTCTGAAACCCAAAAAAGAAGAGTCCACCATATCACAGGCCTCAGCAAGCACGTGCCTACAATCTTCCTAATCCCAATTCTCCAAATCTTTAGCAGGGACAAAATTCCTGGTGTCTTCAATCCAAGCATATTTGAAGCCATTATTGTAGCAGCGCATAGGAGCCAACTCCAAACCGGACCCAGTCTTTTCTTTCTTGTAGAATAATGGGATTTTGCACAGTGGACCAGTCTCATTGTAGTAAGCTGTAGCATTACCAATATTGAACAACGCATCATTTTGCTTATTATCAATCAAACCGCATTTGATTTGCTGCTCTCCAACCGATAGAACATACCAAAGATCAAAACCAACTCCACTGAGATTCCACTGTTTTGATGGTGTAACTTCAAAAGAAAAAGTCCCATTCAATGGAAAGCACACGTCCGTTGATTTCATCATATTGGAATGCTCCATTATAATTGTATTAGAAAAGTAGGACTGTGTTGAGTTTTTCCCATGGAAGGAATTATTCGGGTGTACGACAACGTCTCCTCCCCAACTCAAAGTTGACTCTTCAATCAATGCTTGGATTTTCCACGAGAAATCAAAAACATCCATCTCTTTCATAGGAGGTGGACGGATTTGATCAGCAGGGTCAGGTTGGTAGTCCGGTACCGTTGGCAACAACATTGCCAACGTCAAATTGACACACTCTTCTGTAGTTTGTGAGGAAGATGAAGCCTGTATANGTTGGCAACAACATTGCCAACGTCAAATTGACACACTCTTCTGTAGTTTGTGAGGAAGATGAAGCCTGTATAATATAAGGCAGAGAAGTTATAGGGGGAGCAGATGATGCCAAGGGACTGACAATTTGCTCACGAGACATGTGCTCATCAGTGTGATGTATAATCTCTGAGTTGAGAACGCGCTCTGATGTTCTTTGGGCAGCACTATCAATAGAGGTAGAGCTGGAAAGAGTTGGCGGAAGAGCAATGGCACCATCAGCACGAGAGCGAGTTGGTGACTTTTTCGATTGCAATCCAAAACTTCTGCCGCTGTAACGGCCTACTGTACTGCTTCTCCTTCTCTCGCTAATGCTTCTGTCACCACTGCCGAATGAGATACGAGTCATCATCATAAATGCGAGTAGAAAGGCCCCCATCATAAACACTGCTGCTCTGCATATGGGTGACCTTGGCCTTGGCCCTCCTTCTCTCAGTGTGCCACACCTTTTCCTGTTCTTTTTATACCTCGACCTCAAGGCGCCATCTCGATCAGCAAGCGCCACATCCTTGACTTGATGAACGCCTTGATCGAGAGATGATGATGCCATGGTGTTCTCTTCATGCCGTGGCAACAAGACAAGTCTCTCGATCTTCTCCAAACGATTCATTACTTCCTCGTGTGCCTTTATTGCATCACTCTTCCGCCAATAGCAATCGTCGACGGCGTTGGCGTCCCCTGTCGCTGGCGTCATCGTCCTGCTGCCTCCCTTGCGCTGCGGTCGTTTGTGGGTGTTGATGTTGCTTGTAGAGCAGGATAATAAACTTTGATTTGCCGTCGCCATGGCCCATCATGGCAGAGATAGGCCTACCGAAATATCTTTACTGATACGCAATATGATTTCTATAAATTCACGTGGAGGTTTATAAACGAAATATACTGTGTCAATTGAAAGACACAGATGAAATAATTCAAAAAATATGTATGGTATCGTAGGAAATTTCCACAACAGTAAAATTATGCCTCCGGAGTATACCCCCTAGGGGTGTGATAATTTCGGATAGTATGGGTCAAAGGGTAGTACTAGAAAAATCTTAGACTCAGAATTTCTAACAATTGAGCGTGAAAATAAGTTAAGGGGTAGCAATTATGATTCTCAAGAAGGCAATAGTGGGGATATAAGTGAAATCAGGGGGTATATTTTTACTGTTTTCACCTGCATATTATATGTATTGTACTCGCTCCCACCCCTTCCTATCTCGCTCCATCCTCCGCCTCCTCCTCATCTCCTACCTTCATCACTCTCCACACCTCCTTGCTTGATGGAGTGAGGGCCACTCTTGTGGGTGTTGGTTCTTTGCCGACAGAATCTTGAGCCTGGATAGAGTCTATCAGCGTATCGAGGGAGTCTCAATTCACAGTCACTTCGGCGTAACCCATCAAACCCTGTCAACATCAAAATGCAGCATCCCTACCACAACGACAATGTCGACGACGCATCCACACTAGGCTCAAAAAGCCTCGGTGATGACGCCGGAGACGAAGATCAATCCATCATCAACAACGCTGCACCGCACTCCCATTCCCTCCCCCGAATATTCGACGCGGGCCTCGAGCTCGAATCCCTCTGTCGTGCCGAACTGTCCGGTGGATCCGATCCCTCCGTCCTCGGCTTCCCTCCCCTTTGTCTACCCATTGCCCGGCTATTGGCGGGCAATCACTGCTGTGTCGACTGTGGCGATGAGCGTGCGGATCGGTTGACTTACGCTTCCATTGGATATGGGACGATACTATGCGTGGATTGTGCTCATCGACATGTCACGGAAATGGAGAAGGAATCACTCGTGAAAAATCTCAAGGATGAGCACTGGAATTTACGATCGACGCTTGCGTTAGTTGAGGGATCGAATACGAAAATGCTTGATTATGTCAAGCACAAGCCACGATGGCGTCCTCCCAAGGGTGCAAAGAGTGTCGATTCGGAAGATGTGCTTGCCTTTAAACAAATTTACATGTCCAAGGGTGCAGCCACCTACAGGAAGGAGTTGGCAAAGAAGGTGGATGATATATTTTATGATAGGATTACGCAAATGAGGAATGAGGATGCGGCGAGGGAGGAGGAACGGCTTCGGAACAGTTCAGATCTGACGGAACAGGATCCATTTCGACGTATTTTGGAGATGAACAATGTTAGTGCTGAGGAGATTCCGGGATTTATGAATGCCTCGCCTACTGCTGCTGCTCGTGACTCGAACAACAACATTACTGGAGAAGACGGAGGAGGAAATGCAGGGGATGCCGCTGGTTCGTCTCCAGCTGTGGTCAAGGCCAAGTCTGCAAGAGGGAGCCTAGTGGCCGATAGAAGGAAGGGACGTACCAGTAACATCTCCACGCCGCTCATGAAACACGAATCTCCCAGCATTGATCTAATCAGGCAAAGGATTAATATGCGACGGAACATGAATCCATCCATTAGTGCAACTATGCAGCCTGCATCATCCATGGAAACATTTGACAATGATACAGCGGGCATGCAGCAACAACAACCCAGTCCGGACAGAAACGCCACTGCAGCTAGATACCTACCCCACAGCTCACGAAGACGAATAACCAACGATCTCGTGGGAGAGGTGGGTGATGCTTCCATCCAGGATTCATACTATGACAATGCTTCCATCTCCATAGCTGGAGGGGGTGGTGGCAGAAGAGGATCAGCAGCATCAGCAGCAGGAGGGGCATCCTATGTGAGTCTTCAACGAAGGTGGTCAACGAGCCATGAGCAGTATGAAGAGGATGACCGGTCGAAGATTTCTTACTCTTCGAGGGCGAGGGCACCGCCGTTGGGAATGTATCGCCGGGTCAGTTCGGGTGGTTTCAGTGGCGGCGGTGCAGGTGACGTGGGAGGTGGCGATATGTCTCAGAAGAGGAGGCCAATGTATCGGCCACCCAAAAGTTAATAGGTGCGAAAAATTGAAAGGCAAGTGCTGGTATGTATTCCTTGACTTCTCAAACACATCTTTCCAGTTTCAACTGGTTCATTCCATGTGAAATGGGCGTGACTTTCAATAAATAATGAATATTACTAGTGTTGTGTTCGTAAATTCATTAAAGCCATTGGACTTGTATGTTACCAGTGCATGGACTGCTCTTTGCACACGTAGTGCTCCTCATTGAACTGATTGTAGTCAATATGACTTTCAGTGAATAAATCACACTGATACAATACCTCCTATAAGTATGTTGAGTGGCTTGGTTCAATCCGAATAACAATAGTCCTACTGTCCCAAACCAACTATTATTGTTCGAACATATAATTTGTCATGTCTTTACTTTTTCTTGTTGCCCTTCCTTTTCTTCGCATTGCTACCCAGCAGCTCTTTTGATCTGGCCTTTCTTGGAGGAGCTGGTAAGGATTTTGGATCTGGAGCTGCAATAACATTGCCTCTCTCATTAGCATCTCTGGCCATGCTTCTAAGCTCAAGATGCCCAACTCTCTTTTCCAGCCCTGCAATGGCCCCAAGGTTTCCCACACAGATAATTTGGTATCTAGCTCGAGTCAAAGCTACATTCAATTTCCTCATATCCTTTATAAAACCGACATTACCAGAAGTGCCACGAACAAAAGAGAGCACGACAATGTCAGCCTTGCACCCTTGGCTAGCGTCAACCGTCTAGACCAAAGCGTCAAGACGATATTGTTTCAGAGATGTGATTGCTGAGCTTTGTAGAACGTGATGATCCTGATACGATCAGCAGTGAACCAACATTTTGAAAGACGGTGAGTACGTTTCATCTCTAGCAAAATTGAAATGATAGCATCTGCCTCAGCTTCATTGTAGGTTGACATGGCCTTGTCCTTCAATTCTCTACCCGATACTTGAATCCATGTGTATGAATCCCCCTGCCCAAATCCTGTATTTGTTTTGTAGCAATCTTGCATCACATTCGCACCATCTTGGACTTGCCCCTGATAAAACTGATGCATTGGCCACTTGCTTATTGCAGGCTTCATCCTGTACTGTATATTCAGGAGTGTAGCGGGGAAGTTGTTCTTCATGAGACGTTCCTGTAACGATTGAGCGAGTCCATATTTCCTTGCTTTAGTTGATTGGACTGTTGCTGGTAGTTGGTTTGGATCCCCAACTAGAAGCATTCGGTTTGGGCTTGTGTAGAGAGGTATCAGTACCTCCGCTTCCGTACAAGCACTAGCCTCATCAATGATGATGTCGTCCACCTTGCCGTTCTTCTTCATGTCTGCATTTCCTGCAGTAGATAGAGTACAGAAGATGACGTCGGCTGCTCCTAACAGTTCTCCTACAACCTCCCGCTGATCAACGTTGCGTATTGCCTTCACTGCTTTGCTAACTTGATATTTAATATCTTTGTCGTCTGCATTCTTCTCTGTCATAGCTTCTATTTTCTGCAGTGCCTTCGCAACCTGGAGCAATTTCCAAGGCAACCTTTTAAAGGAGTGAGCCCGGAAGAGATCAGTGTCCCTGTTCTTTGAGAAGCGCTGTAGATCTTTAGTTAGTTGCTGTGTATATGTGTAGACAAAGTGGCGCCCAAGTTCCTCCTCGTTGTCTGCCAAGAGCTCTGTTTTGTCTCCAATCAGGGCAATGTTGATTGAGTCGTTATTCTTGATACAGCGAAGGAACTTCAGAGCAAGGACAGCAACTGCTTTGTTTGTTGGGGCACATACTAATAATTTCCTCGGCCTCACATTGGAATCCCTGGACTCTAAAATGTACCTACATATGATTGCAGCCAACATTGAAGTTTTCCCTGTAACAGAAAATAAATCAATTTCTCTATCGTAAACACCATGTCTGATAAAGAAAGTAGAGCATTCTCACTTACCGGTACCTGGCGGACCTTGCACAACTGTAATTCCTGTCTGTGATGCTGAGAGAAAGTCGACCGATACTTTTTCCTGCATCTGATTCAGAATTGGAACTTGAAACTTGTCCCTCGTGATTGGGGTAGAAGAAGGCGTGTTTGCCGATATGGATTCTATGGCGTCTGGGGCTCTAACACCACTATCGCACTCATCCTCGTTCTCGACATCACTATCAATCTCTTCCTCGGTCTCCTTCTCATCATATCTCTTGCCAAGAAGATCTCCACCAAAGTCCGGGAGGTCACCTTCTTTGCAAGCAACAAATTGGCGCTGAAAAGTGGAGTATGGATGCAACATGCAACGTGATACATTTCATTGTCAGCTCCACCAATCAAGGTTGATTCACTCTTGCCATCAAAAGCAAAGCATGTCAATTTGTCCCCAGTACGACTTTTTGTAGGACCCTGATGTTCATCTTCTCCGCACATTTTAATCTTGGGCACTGTTGTGAAATAATATGAATATGTATAAAAGGGATAGGTTCACTTTTTCACCTCGTCTCTTCTTGACTGATCCCAACTGAACTATCCTGAGAATTGCTTTGTCTGGTACAAACTCTACTGCCTTTGGCAAGAGATAGATCACACCTCCAGCTCGTAAATTGTTCCTGTGGATAGGGGATAAGGGCTCAAAAGTGTAGCATTCAACAAATTTGGTACACTCAAGAGATCTAAGTCTTTCTGTTTCCGTGATACGCACTAGAACCCCTCTTTTATTCATTTCCTTCGCCCTGCGCTCTGATGTCAATTCCATACTATCCAAGGAGGATCCGATGGTTGAGATTGTCTCCTCAACAACTAACCGCGAAATTATATCTTGATATGAATCCATGTCATCGTATTTATCTAGAGTTGGTTTGGGATTTCGAAGTCCCAGATAATCGAATACATTGCTTCTAAGCTTACTTTGACTGGAGTCATCATTCTCGGGGGCGAACACAAGTGATGGATCTTGCGATAGAATCGAAGCAGCCAGCTAAATCCTCGGGGGCAGTCCTCGCGGTTGCCCTCGATATGAAGAGAGACCCCTACCCTTATTTATTCCAGCTGGATCAAGGTAAAAACAAGGGCTCGGATTGAGAAGACTGTGCGCCCGCTTTAGGGGAGGCAGACCCAAAAAAGCTTTGAAATCATTTCAATGGAGCGAGATCTTTAGCTGTGTGCAAGTTGCCAATGAAGGTGTGTTTCTACCTTCTAACTCTATCAAGAAGTTGTTGCTGTTTGGACCACATGTTTTGACTTAGTATGGTACCATAAGTTCAAGTATCAATGGCATTACTTATGTTCTCTCGGCAAACTCTGAAAATTTCAGAAAGTCCTTCACCACGGCCAGACACGCCAATGCTTTTCATGACCATGTCCTGGAAGAACCGCGAATATAGATGTTCCCCCCGAAATCTCCCCTCCCCGCCAAAAAATGGCAAAAAGTTTCCCGTCACATCAAAATCTTTCTTGCCGTTACAAGAAAATCTGCCACGTGGCACGAATATAAACATCGTGCCACTTAAATTAAACTTGCTAGCACCAATCGATCGCCGGCGACGCGTTTCTCGTAGTGACGGGATTTATTTCCGGCGAACGGGAAAGTTTTCAGGGTGGCAGGAAAGAACATCATGTGGTAGGAACTGCCAGCGTAAAAGAAAGCGGGGATATTGGGGGGCGGATAACCTACATTCGCGGTTCTTCCTGACCTTGCGACGACTTTCGACTTGTAGCTTGAATATCTTGTCTCTAGTGACAAAAGTTGTTGACTTGAATGTTTTGTTACCTACAGCGTTCAATAATTAGGATATTTGTGCATTTCTTGCTTGTGATACTACTTACTCCACATTCGACTTGCCTTTCTTAAGGTTAAGGTCCAAGAAGAAGTTTGA
>JALLOX010000316.1:0-12540 GCA_036939695.1 Thalassiosira ordinaria | reverse complement strand
TACCGGAGAGGTGGGCTATACATTCAACCATGCTTCCCAAGTTGCTACCGCAACGAGGACACATGGGAGGGTCATGATAGTTTCTATGCAAGTCTCTATCCCTTGCTTGTTTGGCTGCTTGTGTTTCCCAAGAACTTTCGGCTGATCTCTTCATTTTTATTGTGTAGCTGGAGAGCAGAGGATGAGTGATAAATGATGCTTCTCAATTTGTTTTTACAGTAAACAACTTTCCATCTGAAATTTTCACACCTGAAGATTTCGTAACAAGCCCAGCAGATAGCGCAGCCCGCAAAGTTTCCAAAACAACTCATAATATGGTACTTTATTGTATGGTGGCAAAATGGTTAGATGAAAACGAGTATCTGTATGCAAATATGTGCTTTGATGATTTGCCTAAGCACAAACATGATCAAGTAGAGTCTAATAGGATGTTCATATTGTATAAAGCCACATAGCATACCATGACATGTTGCCTGGTAATGCAAGACAACAAACATGAAAAGTGGAAGTGACAAACCCCAGAGAATTTATAATGATGATGGAGATGTAAATGGAATGAAGAATCTTTTTGTTTCTTTGCCCCCTCCTTCCCTAATCGTATCTCCATTTTCTGTTCTATAGCCCCCCTCTCCATTATCGCCCCAATCATAAATTGTGAACTCGTACTCTCCAGGTCCAATGCACACAGTCTTGCTATGAAATGTATCACTGTACCATTTTTTTGGAGAATCACTGGTTCCAGCCTCAATTCTAGTTAGAACCCAATATAAAGACGGAGGATTTTCATCATCGACAACAACAATATCAATCAAATAGCATGGCTTGCTTGGTGCAAAAGATATTTCAAAGCTTGGAGATTGTGCTTGTGGTGGTGTTTGAGTAGGAGGAGTTGAAGTTCGGGTTTGCACATTTGACAAGGTACTGCTTATGCTTGGTAATGAGGTTGGTGGTTGTGACTCATCAAATGGGATGGAAAATGATGTTCTCTCGCTCCAAAAAAAATTCCCTCCGTGTGCAATTAACTTCCCACTTGCTGATGTAAGATTGTAATAACCAGGTGAGTTGATACCATCTCCGGAGATATCATGAAAAGTCAGTGTGTATTCTCCAATTGGCAAGCACATGGACTCGTTATAGGAAGTATCTCCCACCAACGCAGCATGAGATATAATCAAATCGATTACAAAGAAGTCATCAACTCTTAGCAACTCAAATGATGTCTCCTCTGGATACGAATCATAAATGATAATAAGCTCAACCAAATGACAATCCTCTGTGGGTGACATTGAGCTAGATGTTGACTGGCTGGAGGTTGGGCTGATGGAAGGAATTGAACTTGATGTGGGCGTCTGGCTTGGNTATAAAGAATGGCCTGCTACAATATTGAAAAGGGTTGTCATTAATGAAAAAATGATGTGATTGAGTATATCCTACAAAAGTTTACATCAAAAGGAAAGAGATGTTGATGATTCTGTTGTATTGGTTTTTACATCAACTATTTATCCTGTTTGTTGTAACCAACTAATCTTTGAGGCAAGGGAGTAGGGTGTGAATAATACATTGAAGTGTCTAGCAAAATTGAAGATTTCAGGTGGATCCAGAGATAGAATATAGGATGGAATATACGGCGGTAGGACAATCAAGCTAGGAAAAATGTGCTACAGAGATACATCATATATCCCACACCTGCGAAGGGATTCAAGTCCTGACTCCTGACCAATAGCACAACCTACTGTTCTTCAAATAGTACTTGCTGGACACGCTCACTATACTGGCATGTATCCACGTACTTTAGATGCTCTAATTGTGTTTGGCTCGGTTTACCTCGTTTGGTCCTCTGGAAGTGCATACTGTCAATCATTTCCGAATCTCGCAATATCTCATAACAAGCAAAATGTTTTCTACAAAGTCTCTTGACTAATCGTAGTAGTCTGGCGGAATGATAGAGTAGCCGGAAGGGGCCGGAGTGAACTCAGGAAGCTTGGCTTGGTTAAAAGTCATGATAACTGGGCTTTTAGTTGCATCCCTTACAGCTGGATTGTCGAGAACAAGAGGAAGAAGATATTTGATTCTCTGCCCAGTATAAGTCCAGCTTTCTTTGTGCCGCTCCAATATCTCTTCCCGAGAATAGGTTGTTGAAGATTCCAACGACAAATTATCTTTGCTTGTCTTAAAGTTGACAATTTTAGAGCTTCCATTTGTCATGATTTGGATTAGATCCTTGAACTTAGGAAAGGATAGTTTCTTGCGAGCTTTTACCTCAACAATTTCACCAACACTACTATCAAAACTATCAACCTCAGTTGCAAATAAGAAGGTCCTTTCGTGAATGGTGAATCTTGAGATACTGTAGTTTGATGAGTTCGGCGAGTGGGAAGTGCAGCAGAGCTGTTCCACCAACGGGCCAATGTCAATGGAATTATGCGTCTTCTTTCGGAGATGCTGGACAGCAATAGTACCTTGAACCTTTTGAATCAAATAACTATCTCCCATGTAGTGTGACTGTCCACTTAATGCAGAGAGGAAGGATGTTGATGCAATTACATCAATACCTTTCAGTGATTTTCCCTTGGCCTTCAAGAGAGTAAATGGAAGAGCGATGCCAGGACTATGCGGCCATAACAGTTTTGTTGTAGACCGCTTGACTGCTGGCAATCGAAGAGGCAGCGATGGTGGCTTGAATGCAGGAGGTAGCTGATCGAGACGAAGGCGGCTAATTGACTGTGCTACTGTGGCTGCTTTGGTGATTGGGATGAGAGCCATTCCTTTATCCTTTTGGCCGTCCCAACCAACAAAGGATCGGGAATGTTCATTCATCCAGTCAAACACAGGAGGTATGAGCAATGCTTGCTCTTTGGCTCCATCATATCTGGGCTGCCCAGACCCATCAGCGACAGCAGACAGGATCTCATCCACCTTGAAGCCGCAGGCAACATGTATATCTCTTTGAGTAGGACAAGTTAGAATTGAAACAGCTTGAGATTCCTGTTCAACACATTTTCTACCAATGCAACCGCATATCCCACCGATATTCTTGAGATGCTTTTTACCGGAGAGGTGGGCTATACATTCAACCATGCTTCCCAAGTTGCTACCGCAACGGGGACACATGGGAGGGTCATGATAGTTTCTATGCAAGTCTCTATCCCTCGCTTGTTTGGCTGCTTGAGTTTCCCAAGAACTTTCGGCGGATCTCTTCATTGTTTATTGTGCCGAGAGAGCAGAGGATGGGTGATGAGCATGAGCATTGCTGTTCATTTTTTTTTTCATTGTATAACTTTACATCTGAAATTTTCACACCTGAAAATTTCAGTAGCACAAGCAAAACCCAGTGGTAGCGCAGTTTCCAAAACAACTAACAACTCATAGTAAGTACTTATTGCATGGTGGCAAAATAGTTAGATGAAAAGAGTTTTTGTATGCAGACATATGCTTTGAGGATTTGCCTGAGCACAAACATGATAGCCTAATAAAAGATGTTAATATCACACCACATATCATATTATGACATGATACCTGGCAATACAAGACAATCAACATGAAAAGTGTAAGTACCTAAGCCCCAGAGAATTTATGATGATGGTGGAGATGTAAATGGAATGAAGAATCATGGAAGAATCTTGTTGATTCTTTGCCAAATCGTATCTCCATTTTCTGTTCTAATAGTAGCCCCCCTCTCCATTATCGCCCCAGTCATATATTTTGAACTCGTACTCTCCAGGTTCGACGCAAATGGTCTCAATATTGAAAGTATCACCTTCTGTGGCTGAGTACCATTGCCTTGGAGAAACACTTGTTCCAGCCTAAATACAAGTTAGAAACCAGTATGAGATTAAGAAGGTTTTTTATTATAGGGGACAGTGATTTCCATCGAATAGCATGACGCGTTTGGTGCAATTGATACTTCAAAGCTTGGAGTTGTGATGCTGGTGGCCGTGGCCCCTGCAGAGATTGTAGGCTCCGAGGTCGTGCTTCTGCTGCCTTGGAGGTCGTAGTGCTTGCCTCTGCCGATGAGGTAGCCACCGCAGTAGTAGTAGCACGCACAGTCAAGATCCCCGCATCCGCAAGTCTCATTGCCGTACACTCCTGATACACCTCACTACACCCTTCAAGAGTTTCATACAACATGGGTGTCACAAGTCAAGCATACTTCCGTGTACGCATGAGGGTGTATTGTCGACCAGCTTGGGAGGGCATTACTCTTGGGGGGCAGCCTCAGCTAGGGATATGCATCCGTAGGCATCGCAGCATAGTTCTTGTGTCTCAAACAAAACAAGTCCGGCCAATCCGTCAGCCAAGAAGGCTTGGGGGTATTGATCATTGAAGACACAATCGTTGACAACTCCTCCATCACCCGTTCCGTTGTCGACCTGGATGGGATACCACTTCTCGGGGTTGGCTTGTGCGGGTGACTCTTGAGTAGGGGGAGTTGAGGCTGTATTTTGCATGGTTGGCAAGGTACCACTTGTGGATGGTGATGAGGTAGGTGTACCTGACATGGCGAGTATTGCAGGCGAAGACTCATCAAACGGGATGGAAAATGTTGTTATTTCCATGTGTTCATCTCCCAAAAAGTTCCACCCGTGTGCGATCAGCTCCCCGCCAGCTAATGTTAGATTGTAATGGCCGGGTGAGTTGATACCATCTCCATTGCTATCATGAAATGTCAGTTTGTATTCTCCTTTTAGTAAACAAATGGACTCGCTATAGGAAGAATCTCCCGGCGAACCTGAGTGGGATTTGATCAGATCACTTCCAAAAATGCCATCAACTCTTTGCAACTCGAGTGATGTCTCCTCGGGAAAATAATCATAAATGATAATAAGTTCAACCAAATGACAATCCTCTGTGGGTGACATTGAGCTAGATGGTGACTGGCTGGAGGTTGGGCTGATGGAAGGAATTGAACTTGATGTGGGCGTCTGGCTTGGCATTCCATCAGGATTGAAAGGAATGTTGAAAACAATTTCTTCGCTGGATTCAAACTCGCCTCCTTTTGCAATGGATTCCCCAGTTGACAATGTCAATTCATAGCCTCCGCCACAACATATGCCATTATGGTCATAAATTGCAAACCGGTATATGCCATCCTCCAAGCATAATGACTTGTGAAAAGCAGTATAATCCCAAGGTCCTTGTCCGGATTCCATCAAGATATCTTCATTATTTGGCATGATCCTATAGAAGTCCCAAGATGTTTGAGTTGCAAAGAAGTCATATTCGACTGTAATATCCATCCAATAGCATGTCTCTGTAGGAGATATACTCAACGTTGGTGTCTGGCTTGGAGTTCCATCTGGAATAAAAGGTATATTGAAAAGAATTTCTTTGCCTGCTCCAGATTCGTTTTGTTTTGCAATATATTCCCCAGTTGGTGTCATCAAGTTAAAGCTTCCAAAAGTACCACAAATTGTGACCCGATATAGACCATCTCCCAAGCATATCGGTTTATGAGCAAATCGACCATCCATATTATAATCCCACTGCCCTGACTCTTCAACCAAGACATCATCAATATCGGGCATTATTTTGTAGACTTTCCAAACTGTATCACACGGATAAAAAGGTTCAACAGTAACATCAACCCAATAACATGTCTCAGTTGGAGTCAATGACAGGGATGGAGATTGGCTGGGTATTTTGCTAGTAGAAGGAGCTAAGCTCATTGTTGGGGATGCAGTTGGAGGGAAAATGTAGGGCACATCAAAATAGACTTCACTGTCGTCGTACCCCCTTCCTTTTGCAATCATATTTCCATTTGATGATATACTGTAGTAACCCCCACAGCAGATACCATCCCAATCAAAAATTCGAAACTTGTACCGACCTTCTTCCAGACACAATACCTCCAAAGAGGGGGTGCTATCCAAAGTCGGCAAGTATACTTTTACAGTGGTAGGGGAATCAATTCTTTCAACATCATATGACGTTTCGTAGGGATAATCATCAAAGACGACCTGAATCTCAACCTGGTAGCTACTGCAAGATGATGATGACTCGCTCGGATTTGTGATCAAAGGTGCGCTTGAATTGAAAGCCTGTGTAGGAGTTGGCTGTGATTGCGCTGAAGAACAGGCTAGCATGTATGAAAATACATTGTCCATTGAAGATACAAGAAGGCTGTCTTGTGACAAGGCAACCTGTGAGCCAAACTGTTTGCTTCCAATGGGGGCTTCTATTTTTGAAACCTCTGTCCAGTTGCCCTCTAGAGAGAAGATGTAAACCTTCCCACTCTGTCCACCATGTGCCCCGACAGCAAGTGTACCATTGTCTTCTGACACCTGTCCAAAGAATGCATTACTGTCACCATCTGATGCTGTGATTGTCTGTGACAACACATATTGTTGTTTGGGGCCTGATGAAGTGAAATAGTATACTATGCCTGTAAAGTTCTTGTAGCTTGGGCACCCCACAATCAAACCGTCCTGCATTAGAGCCAAGCTGCTGCCAAAACTTTCAACGCAATCATTAGGAGCAATAATTTGTTGAAACCAATTCCAAGTCTTGGATGCCGCATCATAAGTATATACAATGACGGCTCCTCTCTGATCAACCCCAAACAACTGGTCTGATATGGCAGCAACATCGTCCCTTATTGAGACATGCAGACCAAACAATGACGAGGTCAAATTATCACTTGGTACGAGAGTTGATTCGTGCGACCATGCAGCGTTTTCGTGCCGTAATATGTAAACAGATTTATCTGCACCAAATGCAAGTACATCACCATCCATGGCGACAGAAGCCCCAATGCGTTTGCCAGGAAGAGTGATGTTCCGAGTCTCTGTATCCCTGTACCAACTTTCGTTTGACATGACCTGCATATCTTTTCTCCATCCCTCTACGGCACTTTTTTCGTTATTTTCAAAGAGACTAACAATGCCTCTTCCACCCCAACGGAGGCCATGTGGCATACCAAAAGCTGCCTTGTTCCCAGATATTGCCACCCCAGGATTTATTGGTGTGTATCCATCGAATGTTAAGTCAAAAGTGTTCGTGTTCCGCAAACTTCCGTCAACCTTTGATAAGAAAATCATCTTCCCATAGTTGGTTGCAATTGATAGTGAGGAAAGCGAATAATCAGATAATCCTTCCCCGCTCCTGGCAATTACTGCTCTGTCACCATTCATCCCTACTGCTGGAATACACCCATTGCAGTCACTATCAAAGATTGCCTTGTCAAATACAGCAAGCAGTTCACATGGCAGACTGTCTGTGGTATCAATGCAATCTTCTATATTGAATGCGTAGGGTGCATCTGTGCCCGTTTTTTCCATGGGCGTGTCATCATTAGTATCCCATATTGTGGCTATGGCATCACTGCCAGATGCTTCAACATAATTGTATGATTCGCCCAAGGTCAGTGACTCTTCCCAAAGACCATCTTCTTGGCTTGAAAATACATACGTTTGTTTGCTTCCGCCAATAATCAAAACATCTTTGTCCAAAGAAATGGTCGCGCCAAAATCATCTTCGTACGCAGATGAATTAAGATGATGAACCAGGTGAAATGGTTGATTGGTATTGTTTCGGTGATAGAACAAGACTTTTTCAGGTATATATCTCTCACGATCATGATCCCAGTAAGAGCCTAGGGAGTAAGCGAGGTGGGTTTCACTTTGAGCCAATGAGACTATGCCAATACCATCATTTGTTGTCGGCTTTGGTAATTCCACGCCTGGCTCTTGCAATTGCACAGCTTGGATCAGTTCTCGGTCATATTTGAATAGGTCGATTCTCCATGAATTGAAATTTTGTCGCCCATGTATAGTAATGGAGTCCCCTGCCAAGAGGCATTCTGGCAGATACTCGAGAGAGATCTTCTGAGTATACAACCACTCTTCTTCATTCTTTTCAAAAATGTACACCCCACCAAAATGAGCATAAGAGTACGGATAGTCACTGATCATCACCTTGATTAGATCCCCCACCATGCTGACACAAATCAAGTCACCATCTATAGCAACTGAGTTTCCATAAAGGTACAGATCTTCATCTTCTGGGATAAGTGGTTGGGTTGCCCTCTCCCAATACCCAAGGGCATTTTTCTGATAAACATACGCAACACCTTTACCTTCGTTTGCAAAAGGGAATCCTACCACAGCCGTCTCACCAGAGATGTGCACATCAGAAGGTATGTACCATCCGTATCTCCTCGTTTCAATACTGTAAACTCCTTTCTCCACCAAAAAGTAGACTCTTTCCCATTCGGAACCAGTCTTCGAAAAAAATCCAACGTATGCAGAATCTGTGCTCTCTTCTATGCTGACTACAACCATATTCTGGCCATCAATTGCAACTTTTGGAAAGATTGAGTCGCCGACGACCAAACCAAGTTGCTTCGTGCTTGTAGCGATTTTGTTGGAGCACTCTGTTGGGGACGAAGAGGGTACAAAGCTCATGGATGGATTAAATGTTGGATTCTCGGATGGTGCGTTCGTGGTTGGCTCAAATGTTGGCACAAGGCTAAATGTTGGGGAAGATGTAAGCCTAACAGTCTTTGTACTGGTGGTAGAGAATGACACCCCTATGGCAATACCTGCGCCTGTAAGCAAAAAGCATACCAGGGCAAATAAATACTTCGTCCTCCTTTGTTTGAACCACGGGAGTAAAGGCTCGGCATATCCTGAAATGATCATGGGATTGTCAGAATTATCATTTTCCTCTACCAGAAATGCTTCCGGAATATGTGGCACTGACTCATTATGCTCTTGTGCGATATCACTGGGACGAACGTTGGACACATTGTCAACATTGTCAGAATTATTGACTGGAGGTGATTCTTCATCTTCACCTTGATTTGAATATGGATTGTTCACCGAATGGAATGGCACTTCATCGTCATCCTCAATTTCCTCCCTTGTTGGCACGATGATAGATTCATCATCAGTAGGACGCCCATTGCTAGTAACATATCTCCTTCTCCCGGCCAAATGACTAGCATTAATCTTTTTCATAGCTGCCTTGTCCCCCCCAATCTCAGTATGATTCGAAAGGATATGAGCATTATCCCCCTCTTCATCAGGAATAGTTTCCACAGCATGTACCTTTTTCTGACCTAATCCATCGTCAATCTCTGCATAATTGAATAGGTTCCGAGTCTCGTCCTCCTCATCAGCAATGGTTTCAACGCGAGCACTTGCCTTCTCCTTTGCGGCTGAATGGTTGCCCTCCAATCCTGCATGGTTGAACTGATCCGCGGGTGGACGTTCATCATCAATGGATGCAAGCTCTAAGCCTTTTGCTCCGCTACCATGTAGTCGTTTCCTCGAGGCATCAGATTGCTCAAATAATAAGCCATCAGTAGCTATCGCAGCTAGGGAATCCGGCCCATTGTCATCCTGGATGAGCTCCGGTCCATGAAAAAGGGGAGAAGAATATTCCCCTCCCAGCTGTAGGCCAGGGCTCGTGTGGCCATCCAATGATGCATCAGTCATCCCCGTCAGTACGACAGGAGGAGAAGGGGGTGGCTCCTCCGCAGATAATGTTGTTGGCGCTGCTACAGAAGGAACCACCACCGTGCCAACAGTAGGCTCGATTGCGGCGGATAAAACATCACTGTTGCGATTGGCGGACGGAGGGTTCGTGGAAGCAGGGACGCCATCAGTTCGTTCCAAAATGGGTTGCAAGGAATCCTCCATATTGTTATCGTTGTGATGAGTGATAGGAGACGACATTACTGTTTGTTTATGATCAATTCTTCAAAATTATGTGCTGCGCTCCTGCCACCTGACCCTGACTAAACATCAAACATTCATGTCATCCAAGTCAAGTGATGCCGCCATGCTATCTCTTCTCTCTCTCTCTCTCTAGAGAGAGAGAGAGTCAATGAGTCCTTCACGATTAAATGCTGCTTGCAGACTCCCAAGAAGTTGTGTCAACTCGTCGGGCCCAGCCCCTGCTGATTGCTGATGAACTGGTCATTCATCTTCTGTCTTCAAATCAAAAATAGATCGGCTTCGGATTTTTCGCTAAATTGATGTAATTTACGCTGGAATTAATATTCTTGTACGCTGTCGCCAGCAGCAAGGTCACCAGTAGATGTCATCGCCAACTTGTGCTCTGGTATGCTTTCCAGATAATACAGTGGATGCTTTGGGTACTTCGATCCTCACCCAAATGAGTACAGAGGGGAATTGGACTTGGAAAGAGTACTGAAATGGAAGTTCCTTCTCCTCCGGAAGCCGCCATCTAACTCCGGCACCAAAGCATGTGACCTCAAGCCTATCATCTCACATGACAGCACAGCTCATCCGCCAACGAGTCTAGGGCTACAAGCCATCTCGCAGAAACTCTGAAAACTACACAGCCCAAGCGGCATCCTCTATTTGACGGGCTGGTGTTATTCCTCGTTATTTGTACACCACAGTGTGTCTAAGATTATTTGTATGGGTACTCTGAGTCATACTATCATTATCATAATGCTGTAATCTCTTCCCAGAGTCGAGAGACAAATAATTGCAGTATTGATATTGCGAACAATTGAGTTACACAAATCATATCAGTCTAGATTCTTGCTTCTATCCATAAAGTGAATCTGATCGATGGAGCAAATTTCATTAATACCAAAGCTCTTGCACTTGAACTTCACAACACTTCCTGTCGAAATGCCAAGGAGGCATTCAGAAGCGCAAGATGCCCCAGGTCCTGTTTCGTAAGATTTCACTAGAACACCATCAATGTAAACATGAAAATCATCGCCAGAATCTAGAGCGCTGGGGTAGCTAAAGAAGTAGCTCATACTAGTGGCACCATTGGGTACAGTAATGGAGAGGATTGATTCACTGTCAACACCTTTTGCTCCGTCGGCACCTACACCGGCTGTGATGCCATTGCTGGAACCTCCACATGCTGCACTGTCATTTATGGCCCAGGGTCGATCGGCCGTGCCAGAGAGAGTGCCAAACAGGTTACCATCCTCAAAATCAATGTGTAGTAGCTCCGAAAGATTTGCTCCACAGCTTCCACCGCCTCCATCGCCACCGGAATTGATTCTCGGAGCAGTTTGATAAGCCAGCCCTGTGGAAAAAAGGGTCTTTGTATTTTTAGCCTCGCCTCCAACAAGTCGGTCCGCTGAGCAGCTTACATCGTAATCCGGAAGGGCAGCAAAGCCCAAGATACTACCGACAGAAGAAGAACGAGTTAGAAAGACGTAGTTGTTGTAGTTCTGACACTCCGTCATTCCGCCATCGCCAATGCTAGTATGGAAGAGGGAGGCCTCAATGTGGGCACTGGAGATGACAATCTTCCCTCCATTGCCCGTATATCAGCCTCCTTCAATGTCCATAGATTGGATGGAAAGTTGAGATCTCCATCAGTGGAGTCTGAGCGGAAATGAGCAACTTCTGTACCCCAATTATTGGATGAAGTGGAGTTTGTATGAATGTAGTTCTCAGTAGCGCCACCATAGTAAAGCTGTCGCATGAGTGGTACACTTGGATCTGTTGACTCCACTACATGAGATTCGCAGGCATTGTTGGTTGCGTTGGGGTGCGAGCCTAGACCCCAAGGACCAGCTATTTCCTCTATAGGCCCTTCAACGTAGACATTTGCCAAAGGACCTAAATATCAGGCGAGAGAGAGGAGATTTCATGCAAATTTAGAGATGAATGAATATGTGAGCATTTAAGACCAGCGTGAGACAATAATTTGCAATTATTGCCACAAATAAAGTCCTAGCATGTAGAAGAGTTATTTTCTACTCACCGTACGCAACAAGATTCGAGTGATAACTCGTTCCACCCTGAGTATTAAATAAAGGAAAACATTCGATTAGCAATGTTAGAAGAATACACCGGACGAGAGTAAGTATGGTACAGCATTGATTTGCTGGGGGGGGGGGGTACATGAGTACGTGGGCACGCCAAGCTAGCATGCTTGAGTTGAAGTGAATTCTAATATCATCTGCTACCCAAAAGGAAACGCATGAGTGACTGGCAAAAAACAATGCAAGTTCAGTACGTACTCACCCATTCATGAACGGTAAAGTCTTCGGTGGAATCATCGTAAGAAAACGTCCCAGAGACTCCATAGCGGCAAAATTTTTCTTTGCAGTTATCTATTGAAGAACCATCGTACCCTTGTGCATCAATTCAATGTCATATTGAGAGTATTGATATACAGTGCCAATGTGAGATCCAGCTACAATATTTATGACACGTCATGATGGAGCATAAAAAGCAACGGAGCTTGTAATTGAAAGTACACGCTCAAAACAATTTGACTCACCTTTCCAGTAGTAACCCCTCGCCACGTAATAGCCCCCAGCGCAAAATCCCAAATAACTGCCACCGTTATCCAAATAACTTCGAATCGCCGCCTTGCCTGTTCCTCCGAGCGTATCCTGGATTTCATATGCTGATCCTCCAGGCATGATCAATAAATTCAAGCTGTCCAACTCTCCGTTGTAGCAATCCTCTAGAGAGCTCGTTCGTTGTAAGTGTAACGTAGGTAGATAATTTTGCTGGGAACGTAACCGCAAAATAATAGTCTACGTAAAAGACCTACATACGATATCTAGCATACTATTCCTACGTGGAT
>JALLOX010000315.1:0-12615 GCA_036939695.1 Thalassiosira ordinaria | reverse complement strand
CTGATTCCGTGCGCCTTGTCATTGGAGCTGGCCTGGTGTTGGCTCCCATCTCTGCCAATCTTGTTTCCCTTCTCACATCTGCAGACCTTTCAACACCAATCATTGCTAAGTTATGTGTTCGCCTGCTAGTATCTGCTAATGCTCCTGGCCTTCTCTCGCTGCTGTAGGAAGACTGTAGCTGGGGCATTCCTTCTCTAGATGCAGCAGCTGTGTTCAAGTAGCCCATTCTCGGTGAATATGGTAAGAGATGGTTCGGCTTCATCATTGCACTCTTTCCTACTGGCTGCCTTGAGTGGATTCGATTTCGAGGGGATGCAGATTGGGAACGATAATGATTCTGATGAGATGGAGGTTCCATTGCCATTGTGGCACTTCCCCTTCTGTGTGCTCCCATACCAGGCATGCGTGGTGCGCTCATAGACTCTTCAGATGACAATCTTGTTCCCACTGGATCTGGTGACATCAGAGACGGCAACAAGAGATTGGATTGGATTGGCCTAATGTTGAGGCTGCTATCTATGCCTCTGCCCTGGTTTCTAGATGATGACACGGACCGATGGTGATGCTTGTCAGAGAAACTGTGGCGGTGACGTTCAGAAGATGAACCCCTCATCCTTGGTTTTGACCTTTTGCCTAAAGTAGATGATGCTGTGGACATTGAAGCTTCCGAATGGGCAATGCTGCTACGACTACTTCTGCTACTCCGGCTATCCATGCTGGCGTCCTCCTCATCTTCATCATCATGTTCGCGTAGAGGAGGTGGAGTCGTACCGCTGTGAAATCTATGCCATCTAGATGATCTGCCTTTGGCTTTGGGTGTCATCGGATGGTAGTCATCATCACTGATGTTGTCTTCGGATGACCTTGGTGTTCTTCTCTCGCCACTCTTGATGCGCTCCCTGCGCTCCCTACGCCGAGCATCGAGGGCTCGGCGATGCCTGGACAAATAGGTCGATGATGACGTGACCGTATCATTGATTGTAGAATCACCGTTTGTGTCAAGTGTAGATTCATCGTCATCATAGCCACTCTCATCATCACCACTTCTAAAGAATATCTTACCACTGGCTACCTCTTCAATATCCTTTGGATGATCAGACTTCCGAGACGAGTCAGCCGAAGCCAAAGAATCATTT
This sequence comes from Thalassiosira ordinaria, assembly GCA_036939695.1. Taxonomy (NCBI): domain Eukaryota; phylum Bacillariophyta; class Thalassiosirophyceae; order Thalassiosirales; family Thalassiosiraceae; genus Thalassiosira; species Thalassiosira ordinaria. Next base: position 11,479 of record JALLOX010000315.1, on the reverse strand, counting down.
GTTGATAAACGATGCTTGTAGCTCCCCTTGCTTGTTGCAGAACGGCTGTATTGCGAATCAGACGCCACTGAGTAAGTAGCCCCATTCTTCTTTGAGGAAGCTGTTGATTCCTCCTCGCCATTGTCATTCTCATTGCTGAGGCTTCCCGTTCCCTTTTTAGATGCAGGGACCGATTGCACTGATGCCTCAGTAGGCACTTGCTTAACAGTGTCATACTTTTTCTCACTGCTCAAGGTTGAGCACATGGAAATGTTACACCCATCCTCTTCTGAAGCCACATCGCTCTTCTGCAGCATAGATGCATCTTTGCCTTCATCTTTCACATCGCCATTTTCAGGCTCATTCTTTTCTGAAGCAATCCTTGCATCCTGCTGTTGCTGTTGCTCCTTCTTCTTGCGCAAATCCCTCTCCCGTCGATCATTTCTGGCCTTGACCATGAGCTCCAATGCCTCCCTGGCACTTGTGGCCGCCAGTTCCGCTTCCTGATGCTTGCGCAGTGCATCTGCCTCCAATTGGGCGATGCGTTTCGTTTGGATTTGCACGCTTGACGATAGTGAGGCCAAGGATGACGAGTACGAAGAAGCCACGGACGGAGCAGTGGCTGGCATGACATTTTCCTTGGCAGAGGATACCGATGAAGATGTATATGATTGGGCAATCATTTCAGTGACCTTTGCATTCTGTTCTTGTTCCTGGACAGTTTTGGTCAGAGTTGAGATGTCGTGTTTGACATTTTCCTCGTCCTCTGCGGTTATCTGCTCCGTGGCAGTGTGGTTACTAGCGCTGATCTTCAAACTCGATACTGCAGATGCAACGGACTGGTGATCATTGGACAGTACAGGGCCACACATGGACACAACATATGTAGATGCTTTCTTCGAACTTGATGTTGACATGACCGACGCTGAAGAGGCCACCGATGGATCGAAAAATCGTTGGGAGTCATGATCAATGGCATTAGGAGTTTCAGATGCATGCATACTGATGTATTGCTTTGGTTCTGCAGAAGCGCTGTTTGGTCTCGATGCAACATTGTGAATTTTCGGAGTTGGTCCCTGACCCAAAGATGGCGATGGAGGTGGCGGCGGAGCTACTTCATCAACCTGCTTATTCTCAGGTGGCGGCGGCGTAGTATCCTCATCAAAGGGCAATGCCACCTGTCGCCTCTCCTCCTGAATGCACTGCAAGGCTGTATCCCGTTTCTCGTCATCGGGTACCAATGATTCCATTCTACTAATTACTGGCCGGGCCGCGACTCGTTTCAGTGCCATCTCGGTGGACATTTCCAAGTGAAGCTGCTGCTGTTTTAGTCTGCGAGAGTTGGCTGCTCGCCATCGCTGCTGGAGCTCCTCGTTGGTAATGTCTACAGTGTTTTGTTGACTGCCATTGTTGCTACGAGCACTGATGATGCTGCCAGCAGCATTTGCAGCAGAAACATGGGTGCATGGCAAAGACTCCAGCGCGCTGACATCGTCCTCATTGTCACTGGTATTAATGTCCATCCCCGACTTGGTAATGTTCATAAAGAAGGATTGCTTGGCAGAACTACTGAAGCCCTCGTTATCCAACTTGCTTTGGGCAGCGGTGGCCTTGGCAAGGAGTGCCTTGTGTCGAAGCTCGTTGAAGAAGTCGTTGTTATTGGCATTGTTATCTGCCTCCTTCTTCTCCTCGGTACTATGGACATCCGCTTCTTGCTTCTTGGAAGCAATGCTATATTGGTCAACACCAGTACCAGTACTAGCAGCAGCAGCACCAGCCACAAAGCTGGAATCATCATTATACACCGAATTCTTCTTGCTATTATCCCAAGCGGGCATGTAACACTTCCTCCTATCACCATGAGCGTGCTGCGCCACGGAGGAAGTGCGATCTTCACTTGAAATATTGTTGATGGTCATGCGTTTGCGTACCCTGGGAGAGGGCTGGGGGGTGAGGAACTGCTGCTGTGAGGCAGCTGCTGTTGTAGCTGTTTCCTGAGGAGGAGCAATAATTGGAGCAGACACGGCGCGGTCCTTGATTGGGTTGGGCATGGCAAGTGCCGACGGAGATCTTGGTGGTCGAGTGCAATTATTATTGCTTTCACTTGTTGTGGCATCAGCAATCTTGGACAAAGGCTGAGATGATGCTTGGCCATTGATTACAGCAGAGGCGGCATCATCTGCCTTCTCATCATCTGGACCATCATCATCGCTCTCATTAACGGCGCCATTCTTGCCAACGTTCCTACCACTTGGAGAGACACTTGAAGACAAATCATCCAATATATCATTGGTATCTTGAATGATCTTCCTGGCAAATGCCTCGCCCTTCTCTGCCAGGGCTTCAGTGTCTTCTTTATTGTTGATGGAAATGGGAGAGTCCAATGGAATGGCTGCGGGTGTGGAGCTATTGTCGTCTCGAGCAAGTTCGATGGAGTCGACACTGTTCACCTCCATTGCAGGAGCAACAACCTCTTTTGCCTTGCTGCCACTATTATTATCATTGGGCAAATCGCGAATGTTGGATTGCACCCTGGTCACGGCAGTACTGCTGGTATCCGAGAGGGCTGTGCCCCTTGTTGTAGTGCTATAGCCTCTGCCCCTCTGCTCGATAACTTCTTGGGGGCTGCTTGCTTCTTGGTCAGTCTCTTTGATGCTGAAGGCATCTTGTGCTGTTTTCTGCTGCTGCGGTGGCTGTTGTGGTTCAGACTGTGGCTGCTGTTCTGACTCCATCTGTTGTGTTGTCGGCCGGACCTGCCTCTCTCGTCCTCGCTGCTGCACCTGCTGCACCTGTTGTTCTTGTTGCTGATACTCTAACTGAACCGCCTGCAACAACTCTTCCTCACCCTCAAGTACCATCTCACGCAACAACTCCTGTCCCATGGCCATTTCACCTGCTGACTCCCTCTCACGTTTCCAGGAGGCAAGCTGATCAATCATTTCCAACAGAGTAGCATTCTTCTTCTTTGGAGTTTTATTCTTGTGAGTTATGACTGCTTCAGAGTAGACGCTGCGTGTATCAACCAGTTCTTGAATCTGGAGTTGCTGGGCTGGAGGGGGGGCAGATGTTATGGATCCGTAGTCCTTATTGCCGATAATGCTCTTTCCTTCTTCATCAGTCTCTTCATCAGTCTCTTCATCAGTCTCTTCATCATCCGTTTCCTCTGCCTCTTCATCATCCGTCTCCTCTGCCTCTGTCGCCATGACGACTTCGTCCAGGTCCATCGCCTCTTCCTCATCATAGTCAGCCCCATCGTCTTCATCCAGTCCAACAACAACTTCCTCTTGTTCATCCTGCTCATTCTCATCTTGGTCATAAACTTGCTGCTCCAGCTCCTCATGTCCCTCCTCCTGCTGCAGCTGCTCTGCCTCTTCATACTCTATCTCGTCCTCCTCATCAATCGACTCGGGAGAATAAGAAGGCAAAAGTCGAGGCAATAACTCTACTCCATCCTCCGTGACACTGACAACGCTCCCCACCACACTATGGCTACGAGTTGTACTGCTATTGTCCAGACTATGACTGCTTGATTGCCTCCGTTCTTCTGATCTAGTTGGCCTTTCACTCTTCTTCTTCTTGTTTGAGGCATTCTGTTTGCTTTTTCTATTNCCACTCTTTTTGCTACAGGCAGTAGTCGATTCTGTGGCTGGATCGGCGGCCCGCTGCTGTTCAGTCATCCTCCAATCCTTATTATTCTCCGCAGCAGCCACCGAAGCAGCCACCACACTCGCTGCCGCGGCAATCTCCGTCATGGTAGATGTGTCAATCCTAGGTAGCCTACCACTATTACTCGTCGTCGGTGGAGGAGCATGACATATCACACACTGCTCCACGCCTCCGCGGCTCATTAGTGGAATGTGACATGTATTGCAGTGGGTGGAAGTGGGTTGATAGCCTTGTAGCATGCGCATGGCAAGGATTTTGGTAGCGTTGGTACGCAGATGATTGTTGTTGGGGTCGGTGATGGCGCTGATTTCATCAGAGCCGGTGGGTGTGAGAATGATGGAGCTGTTGTTGCTGCTGCCCGAGTCCGACATGATTGTTTATGGTGGCCGTCCCCTCTCTATCTCTCTATCAATTGATCTATGGTCTATGTCTATGCAGTCAATCCCAAAATAGAAGTCTATGAATGTGATATTGATCGATAGGGGTTCACCTCTCTCCAGCACGATTACTACCTCAACCCTATTGTGATTTGGTACCTGCCTCTAACAATTTTGGCCATACATCAATACATCACAGTACTACAGGTGTGACAATTAAGAAGTCAACTGAGGTAATGATGTGTAGCAAAGCTAATCTCTCTATCGAAAGAGCCGTTAGCTGTCAGTGGTGCGCATTCATCGGCTTACCCCCCACAAGTAGTGTATGATGGTGTATGTGCACCAAACCAGGAGACAACTATTGCGTTGGGCGGCTTAGGTCCCGCGGAGACAGATAGATTGGATGAGGCGTTTATTGCGTTGAGGCTGGTTGAAGCAACAGCGGCTTGCCTCAAAGTTTCCGCAGAGACATATCATGGGCGGTTAGCACGACGTTTTACCTGCAGTTTGGCTGGGAAGAAGAAAGACAGCAAAATTGTTCATAAAAATGTCGGAGGGAAGTCCATTTGCGATGTTCACATTGGAATTCGTTGATGATATACCGGGTCAAATTGGACAAAAATGAACAAAATGTGAATGTTCATCTACAGACATGAAGGCTGAGAGCGACGACACAAGAAATATGGCGAGTTGCGTATGTAGAAATATACTGGGGTGTGTCGGCATGGCCTCGACGGTTGGGGTAGAGTGGTTTACTCCCTTTGTTTGAAGAAGAAGTAAATCTCATTATGGATTTCGGGCTGTGGGGGGGAGCTCACTTTTCGGGGGAAATGAAATCACCATGAAATGACCTCAATCAGACAGCCAGCTTTGAGATACTCCGAGACAGCGACCATGGCGCTTCGTGATGGCGCCGGCGACACTCCGCTGTTCACCCTCTCTAGAGCAATAGCAACGGCACCGGCAATTGGCAGTGGTACACAGCAACAGAGAGAAGAGCAATAAGATCCAATTGCATAGAGGCATAGGCTGTCTTTCAAAGACAGATAGTAGGTTTGGAGAATGAGACTCGTTGACGATTCTTTGGGTGAGGTAGCTTCCGTCGTCGACACTCATGATCATGAGATGGGCGCCCCGATGGCAATGGGTGATGGGGGCTCAAGCTCAATGACAGCTTGGCAAAACCAAAACGAAAGTCCTTTCCCACATCAGCATCAACACCATAACATGAACATGCAGAACATGGACCATCCAACAACTTCAACGGGCTCTATTGCTTCGCAGGAAGATATCAAGTTCGATGCATCACAACAGGCACGTATTCTACAGGAGCAACAGATGCAGCAACAACAGCCAACTCCCAACAACAGCAATAATAATTGGTATGTGGACAATCAACAACAACAATTCGAACAAAATGTCCAATCCATGTTTGGCATCGGTGCTGCAAACAATAACAATGAGCTCATGATGCAACAGCAGCAACAACGTGGAGGCAACTTTGACCAGTATGGATCCTACGATCCTTTTTCCGATGCCAACACCAAAGATGTCAACACTTCCGCCTTTTTAACAGCTCTATGCGTGAATGCAGTGGTATTTGTAATATTGATTGGTAGTTATGAACTACTGAGGAAGTGGATTCCAAGTGTGTATTCTCCCAAGAGTAGCGGCTATCCCGGGGCTGTTGTTTCGCGCAGCAATAGCGGTGCATCCTTTGGTTCCTCTTCCTCCACAAAAGGTGACGGCTTTGGATCATCGCCACTCTCTTCACCGATGGCAGCAAAATCCATCTCCTCGGCTGCAGCATTAAACATTAACACACGTTCCCCCCTTGGTTGGATCCCCGGTGTGATTCGTGCACCGTGGTCCACCGTCCGTTCTTCCGGAGGATTGGATTCCTACATGTTTCTACGATACGTTTTTCTTTGCTTCCGCATCACTTTTACGTCAGCCATTTGGGGCATGATTATACTGTGGCCAGTGTATGCTACCGGGGAGGGAGGTGCCAAGGGATGGTACTTTTTGAGCATGGCAAATATCACACAGGGATCACAGCGGTTATGGGTACCATGTGTATTCTTGTGGCTGCAAACTCTCTATGTCGTATTTTTGATGTCCGAAGAGTACAAGCATTATTTGACATGTCGTGTCGACTTTTTGGCACGAGGTGAGGGGATGGTGACGAGTCAACAACACATGTATTCACTCATTGTGGAACGAATACNTGGCAAATATAACGCAGGGATCGCAACGGTTATGGGTTCCATGTGTGTTCTTGTGGCTTCAAACTCTCTATGTCGTATTTTTGATGTCCGAAGAGTACAAGCATTATTTAACGTGTCGTGTCGACTTTTTGGCACGTGGAGAAGGGATGGTGACAAGTCAACAACACATGTATTCACTCATAGTGGAACGAATACCACACGAATTACGAAGTGATCGTGCCTTGTTTGATTACTTCAATCGATTGTTTCCTCGCAAGGTACATTCAACCGCGGTAGTATTAAACTTGCCAGATTTGGAAAAGGAAAGTCGTAAGCAAAAAAGGGTGTTGAGGAGGTTGGAGAAGGCGTTGATTAGTTTGGAAGTAAAGGGGAGGAGGCCACGGCATGTGGTTGGGAGGAAGAGGGTACGGTGTTGTGGTATTGAGAGTTCTCCTTTGTTTACTTCTTTTGGAGGGTGAGTTTCTATGTACTATGTATTGTCTTGAATGTTCATGTTAGTTGTGCCGATGATGTTTTCTTGTGTGCACTGGGACATTGTGTGATCTGACATTGCGAACTTGCAATAACAATCAACGACCATACCAACATTTTCACATGATGTGTGTCATTTCAGCAAAAACAACATGGACGATAACATATCCATCAACTCCAACAACCTACCCGAACGAGGCGAAAAGGTCGACTCCATCAACTACTACAGCCGTGAATTATCCATCATGAACGAACGCGTGGCAAGGATGCAACATGAAAAAATCCAACTTGCGCAGAGGGGAAATGACTCGGTTCGGGCATCGCAGTGGATATCTCATGCGATTGATAGGGTTTCCACTGCGGCAGAGTCAACGTTGGTATGTTAGTGGATTCACCACCTCCTTTGTGTCTTTTTTGAACATATGATTCATCTCTGATTATTGAATACGTGTCATCTTGATACTAAACAGAGACCTTCCCAAGATGAGGATGGCCTCATTACTGGATTCAGTTCCTCCTCTAGCAGAAGAAAACCTCTATTGCTCACAATTCTTGATCGTATGGGGATTGATTTCATTTCTGGAGCGGTGAATTACGTTCAGCAGAATATAGATGTGAGTCGTCCTCTCTCCTCAAATTTTCATTATACAACTTTTATGAGATTGAGTGCTTGTTGCCTGTTCTCCTCGCTGAAACTGCATCCTCACTTTCTCAATCTTTAACACATCTAATGATGTATCCAAATCTACAGGAAGTCGTCGACAGTGTTGTGGGTGTGACAATGTCATCTACAGGTTTTATCACATTTAACGACCTCTCCACGCTGGCGTGTGCAGTGAAGACGCCATTGTTTCACAAGCCGGATGTGTTGGTGGTGAAGATGGCACCAGAGCCCAGGGATATTATTTGGGAGAATGCTCATGTTAATTTAGGTGGGTTGTTGTGCACATGCATATAAACGTTCTCTTGAGTTGGCCTACTTTCATTGACACTGAACAACATCTGCAATTTTTCCTCCATCCAAGCTTGGAGCAAGGGACGCGAGTGGACGGCAAATATGCTGTTAGGCCTAGGTGCCATTCTTTGGTCAGTTCCGGTTGCTAGTATCCAGGCGCTGGCAACTGCTGACCAAATCGGTGAGGATGTCTCTGTATTGTATTAAGATTACAAATTTGCATTGACTTAGGGTTCCTCATCGCCATTCTTTCATTATTATTCTGCATGATGTTTCATCAGCTACTGTGCCGGGTATGGCCTGGATTGCTACTCTAAATGGTGGTGACGTGGCTGCTTTTGTAAGTTCAACATTATGCTGTGCCTTGACTTGTCGTCTTTTCTCATACTGTCCTTTCTCATACCGCCAACTTCATCACTATCTTACAATTATGCAGGTGAATGGCTACCTTCCAGTCGTGTTGCTTCTTACCATCATTTTGATCCTGCCACATATCTTTTATGGCGTTGCTCTCCACTATGAAGATAGGAAGACAGCATCAGACGTCCAGAAGTCTATTATTGGACGTTACTTTTATTACCAGGTAAGTCTGACACAACTAGCTTCTCTTTGCCTGCCCCTCTCTCCATTGCTTATAATATTTTTGCTTTTTCCTACGAACTTCAGCTTGCCAATATCTTTATCACTGTCACTGCTGGATCTATTCTTGATTCGCTTGGAGAGATTGTCGAACATCCAAGTAACATCCTGGCAATACTTGGCAAATCTCTTCCAAATGTTGTTGGGTATTTTGCTACTTTTATAATGACAAAAATTCTAGCTGGGCTACCAATGATATTACTTCGCTTTGGAGCCCTTGCAAGGATGCTATTCATCAAAGTTTGCTTCCGTGAAAAGTACCTGACTCAGGCTGAAATAGAGGAGGCATATTATCCTCAAAAGTTTGCACAGCTGTGGTATGGCTGGGAGTACCCAAACCTCCTCTTGGTTATTGTTATATGCTTCGTTTATTCTTGCATATCTCCCATCATTCTGCCAGTTGGAGCGGCCTTCTTCCTTGGTGCTTGGCTGGTATACAAGAATCAAATTCTCATCGTATTCAATCCTTCATATGACAGTGGTGGTACTATGTTTCCCATGGCATGCCACCGTACCTTGATTGGTTTAGTTTGTGGCCAGCTGACGCTAATTGGTTATTCAATCATGAGAGCAGGCTTTTATCAGGTAAGATTTCATTGAAATACAGCATTTGATTTGCAATTTTTGCCAAGCTCATTGATAATTAATTACGTGCTGTGAAAAAAATTATACCACAGGCATTATTGATGTAAGTTCATTGCATATCTGTTCAGAACTTCCTGGGTTATCTTTTCAATTGTTGCTTCAATGTGTCATTCGTATGACTAATGTTTGTTTATATCACCTCCTCTAGGTTTCCACTTCCCTTGATCACCATAAAAATGATGGATGTGTTCAAAACACTATACGTCAACCCAGGAATGTGCATCAGCGTTGAGCAGGCTGTGGAACTGGACGCACAGAAGAATGTGCAGTCATCTTTTAGCCCAGATGTTTATAGACAACCTGTTTTGACTGAGTTGCCAATAGCGGAGCCTCAGATGAGACTGAATTCGGGCTCTCAAGGGAGGATGTCAGCTTTATCACCCCTAGAAACAGTCGATGATGCAAAAGCTGTGGATTCTGGAAAGATAGTCTGATGAGAGTTTCTTTTTGATTTTATTTGCGGGGTATTCCATTACTTTAGAGAGGAACATTGATAGACAAATGCAATGCAAAAATATAGCACGGTCTTTATAACACATCCAGGTATTCATTCCACCCTCTTCTCTGTACAGCTGAGCTCTCATATCAACACTCAGCACGGCGAATCTCGTCGTCAAAATTTTGTAAATCGTTTACAGTCAATGCACCTTTGTCTCGCTTTTTCTTTGAAGCAATCCCTACACTGTCCTGCCTCTTTCTACTGCTTGCAGCTGGCCTCGTAGAAGGCTTTGTATTATCTGATGCCTCTCTATGAGTTGCCCTAGCCACAGTGATTGAGGGCGATGTTGGTGCCTTTGAAGCAGGTAGGAATAGATTATTGAGTGAATATTCATAAGTTCCGTCGCCATAAGTCCCATCGTCCGAAGCATTATCCATATTCATGGTTATGGCACTCTGATCACACCCAAAAAGGTTCTTCGAATCTGTTTGTTCTCTCTCAAGTAGGCTGTCAGAAAAGCTATTGTTGTCACAAGTCAACCCTTCTTCAGACCAATCAGAATAATCAGACTCGCTTGAAACCTAAATGTAGTGGAGGAGATCAACATTAGAGTATTATCAAACGTATATCAAATTGACAGATGAAGCTTGCAAAACTTACATTGTCCAAGTTAAGTTGACCTGCCGCTTGCTGCACAGGGTAAGCTTCGCTGCCCATATCATCTTTACATCCTTCTACCACTGCCATTGCAGATTCGTTTAAACGCTCCTCACTTTTTGCTTTACTGATAGATCGGACACTGATAATCACAAGGATGAAGAAGCTCGCACAACCTATAGCAATCGCTGCCACACCCATTGGCATCCGTGCTGGCTCAAGCAAAATCTTTGTCGTCAATTGCTCATCTTTTGGCCCTTCATTCAAGGCAAGATTGAATGATCTGCTAAAAGATTTTGCTTTTGAGTCAAAGAATGTTTGGGTGCGTCGCTCCAACTGATCCTTTGACATATTTCCAGTGACAGTAACAGTAGCTTCAAACGATACATCAAGCCCTGTGTATGCTTTCCCATCTACAAGCCTTCCGCGCAAAGATTAGTAGGGGTTAAATATCATCTTATGAATATTTGAAGAACTAGATAAACATTCTTACCTTGACCAAGTCAGGCGCTGATCAACAACGGTAATGTCACTAATAGAATCAATGGCAATAGACATCTGATCGGTACGATCAACGATGAATCGTAGCGCAACAAGCTCGAAGGTATCCCTGCCTTGAGCATCTAATAACACCGATGTATTGAGAAGGAAGACTTGAAGTGATATGTTATGCTGTGTAGGAGGTTCATACTCTATGATACCAATCACATCATCGACCATTGCTTGACTTGCCTTCGTGACCAATAACGAACCTTTGGCGAGGGAAGAGGGAGATGTTGTTGATGCTGCTGAGGAAGTAGTAGGATGTGAAGTTGGCGCCAGTAGCTTTTGAATAAAGATGGGTGTTTTTTGCGCCGCGGGATAAGGAGAAGGTGAATCTGTCGTGGTGGCTACCTCCATACCTCGAAGAGAAACGGTTGATAGCTCATGATACTTTCTATCCTTTGAGGAGTTGCTGTCCTCAGGAGAGAGCTTCAACGACCAAGCATTACGGAAAGGGACGGCCAAGATGGCCAGGAAAAGAAGCAAAGGTGACATGCTAATAGATATGAATATTCCTATGCTGCCAATCTTCATTGCTGTCAATAAATAAATAATGAACGTTGCTATGCCGTCCGCTGGGGTGGCATGTGGCATTGCCTAACCATGCAATGGACAATGAATTCATCAGACGACGAAACCGCGCGCGGGATCAGGCAGGACTCACTGCTCCTCTGCCGGATGTGTATGTTGGAACTGGTATGTTCCACGGGTAGGAAATTGTAACGGCTAACTTTCATGGCTTTATCCCACGACTGGATTTTCGGGGGGCAGGGGGGCAAGGCAACGAAGATCCAAAACGCCAACCAAAAGATCCGCACCTTGGGCGTAGTGTTGCGTCATGTGAGCAATGCTCAATGGGGCCGATTTGAGGCCACCTGTG
>JALLOX010000314.1:0-20201 GCA_036939695.1 Thalassiosira ordinaria | reverse complement strand
TGCCAATGCATTGAAAAGAGACAATGCATGGCAAAGGCAAAAGCGCTGATTGGTCTATAGAACCAATCACCTCGTCTGGCAATGTAAATGATGATCATTTCCCACCTGCTCATCAAAATCATTCTGCACCAACGAAATTTACTCGAGTGGACGGAAAGGGCCTCTGGCGATCATGGAAACGAAACTTCAAGACAAAACTGTTGGCTTTGTTGGATCTCATTGACAACTCTGTAGATGCTGCCATTGCCAGCAATGATGATGATTTTGCTACTACTAGCGGGTTCATTGGGCGGGTACACATCTATCCTGATGTCGTTGCCAACCATTGCATTAGGAGGTGATACGATGGACGTGCCCACCGACGATGAACAGGAAGGAGCAAATAATCCTTCCGCTAGAATTTCTCCCGATGGCATAATATCCTCCTCTTCCTCCTCGGAAAGAATAGTATCCACTGGTCTCGCCATCGTGAACAACTCCATCCATCCCATCCGACCATTAGAACAAGTACTTGAGGTTTACAACTCCTCCAAAATCGATTCGGGCGGAGATCATATTGGGGAAAATGGAGTGGGTTTGAAGCAGGGCTGTGCTACGCTTAGCGATTTGAGCTTTGTGTTAGTGAAGAATGGTGAGGAGGAGTTTGTGGAACTGGGGATTGTATCCGAGTCTCTTCAGCAGGCTGAGGGGTGTTAGTGAGTGAAATATATTGTTTTTGATTTCCTCAAGTGGTTCTATATTAAAATGACATGAAATGACATTCTCTCATATCATGATGCATATGATGTGTCTACACAGTCTCCCTGCCTTCCGGTTTTCTATGCCAGATGAAAGCGATAACACCAAGTATCTCGAAACACAAATGTTATCTCTTTTCCAACAAGCAAGTCACAGAAATGTTGCCAAATGCATTGAACAATATGGATCTGCCCTGTATGATGGTACTTCCTCCAATCTACAAAAAGGAATTGATCGCCTATGCAAGCATTTCTCCCGCTGCTGTTTCAACTTTTACAACAACCAACATGTCTTTGCAGTAATACTCGACAATATGTGTTATGGAAAGCCTGGCCAATCGACGAAACAAGTTGTTGCAGAACCGCTCAAGGATCTTCGGCTGGAAATCCCTCGGACGTATTTGCACATACCCAGCAATTTCGACTTTCGTGTAGGGAGGGAGAGGATCAAGTTTGAGTCCTACTGGCCACAAAGGCTGGTGGAATTTTCTTCGTTTGCAGTGAACGTGAGCGAATCTGTACCTTGGAATGCTCATCCCTGGAATATGTATGGACCATCAGGAAGTTATATGCAGAGTTCTTACGGATTAAGAGTATTTTGTGGGTTTGATAGGGTAAGGCTCCATTCGAATAATGGATTCGAGGCGCCAGCATCACTCTACGTTTACAGTCGTCAGAGTGGTAGACTGGTCAAACACGAGCCAGATGCGCGCCTTTTTTTTGGAATGCAAACAAGTGGAACAAAGCATTGCTCGGGCTTCACTATTCTGATTGATGACATTGAAGGGCGGCTACCACTCAATCCAACAAAGCAGGTGAGCAAGTTGGTCCCATACATTCATTGGTTCATCATATAAATCCATCCCTGATGTCCACATTCATACATACCATCTCAATTGCTAAACATATATCACCTGCTGTTTCACTTCTTCAGGATATTGCATTTGCTGAGCAAGCTAATGGGGATGTGCATAAGGCCAACTTGTACACTTGGGTGGGCGCAGTTGCAAAGTTTTACTACCAGTATCATATCAACAAATACAATAATCGGAAGTCAGACCTCTCTTCAAAAATAAGGGAGTTTGGTGTGGGCAATATACAAGCACCAGTGAAAACGATTGACCAATCCCAATTTACAACTTTCAACGTTCGCTTCAAGCCCTACGCCAACAGAACTATTAGGTCCGAGCAAGCGTCTGCATGGGAAAATGTAGGTCCTGGCACTCACTTTAGATTGCTCAGTGACCCCCAAGTTGCTGTCAGTGAGCCTCCTGCAAAAAGGAAAAAACACAAAGCCATTCATGTTTCAGAGACGCTGTCTACTGATCTTTCCATCAACTCGCAAACGCAGAATGACAGCGAAACCGCTTCAGCTACCAATCAACTCAATAGGATTATGAACACTCGCCCTGTCGGTGCGGCACCTCAACAACAAGGGATAACCACTTCTGATGGTATAGGATTCTCTGCAGACACACTGCAACCACACACGAATTCTCATTGGCAGAACCATCATCGGTTCCACCCATCTATGCAGCGTTTACGCACAAATGGGCAATGGCAGAGCCATCATCCCTACCAACAACAGCACTCAATGCCACACAGCCAACCTCAATACACTTATGCCAACTCTGCAGCACCGTATTGGACTGAGCGGCCTAATCAACACCCACAACATCCCATATTTGGTCAACCTCCTCACAGCCAGCTCTCGCGAGGGCAGCCAGTGCACAGACAACAGCAACCGACACATGGTTGCTACCCTGACCAAGCACCTAGTGGGCACGGAGTTCAAATTGTGAATCATGAAGCAAACGATGTCAGTACAGTCTCAACTGCAGGAGGTTCATCTGATCAATCTGATCAGCGGTTGGAAGCAGACAGTTCAAGTCATAACACAGTGAAAGCAGCAGTCAATGATGATGAAGAATCTGTATCTAGCTCTAAAGACCACTACAAAAGTCTTTGTGAAAAGTTAACCATCCAGCTTGAGAAGAAGAAGGATGATAATCACCATCTAAAGAAGGAAATTGAAAGGCTTCAGAAGGTGGTACTCAGACTTCAGCAAAATGAGATGAGAAGACAAAGCAATTAATCAACCTCTCTCATGCGATAATTTCAGTCGCCTTATGATAGATGGCCCTACTGCAGAAGGTTCCTTTTCTCTATCTAACTTTTATGCTAAGTAATCACTCAAGCCACGAGTATTGAATGTTTCTACAGCAACAATACTATCTCCCAGGGATTCAAGCCATTTATCATCTCTGCAGGTATGCAGTGAAATCTCAAGAGCAAAAATGAAATACGCCCTGAGTTTGACAAATTTAGTACAAGCCAGGTGAACTTGGCAATGATGTTGGTGAAAGCCATCCGAACAACACGTACCATTCGCCCCAGTGCTTGTACAGCATTGGTTTGATTGCTTCGGTAGAGGGGCGGACACAACTAACTATGCGAACATAGGGGAATAAATAATTCAGAGGTATGGTTTGTGTGGTCTGTGATATCTTTGTGGTCTTATTGGGCTGTACATTTCTAAAAGAAGAATGGCTGTGATATCCCTTGGGAAGAACATACTTTTGCCGTCTCAGAACTATGCGCAATTTGAATGCGTTTGGCACACCTGTACCAGACTAAGAAGAGAGCGAGAGTGTGGGACCGCGATATTGGCTTTGGTGATTACAGTCATACTGGTGGGAATGGTGAAGCTGAAGAATGCTACCTACTTTTTCTTGATACTCATGTTGGCTCTGTGGTGTGCAGAATCATATGCGTTTCTTATGGCTTTATGTATGAAGAATTTCATTATTGGTATTGTCTCGTTGGCTGGGGTGAGTATATTATAAACAAAGAGCGGCAATGACTGTCTGGCTATCATCGCATGATGCATCTCATGCAACCATGTTATTCATTCATACCTGCAGATATTTGGGGCCTCAATGCCACTCGAGGGATTCATGCTTGTTCCAAGCAAGTTTCCTACTTGGCTACGTTGGGCATATTTTGGTAAGTTGTTACATTTCTGAATGAACATGAACCATATGATACAGTTAATTTATCTCGCTCTACTTTCATACTTGCTTAGGTCCATTTCATACCTACGCATGGCGATCTCTCATGTACAACGAATTCTCCAGCACTCCATCTGGCATGGAGGTGCTTAAGTCCTATGAAATTGAAAATACAAACATCTGCAATGATATGATAGTACTCTTTTTCTACAGCTTGGTGAGTACTTCATTAACTTCATGAAACTGCTATCTCTAGCGGACTAACAAACAGATGGGCACGACGATCAAGAAGATCTTTGTGACGAAAGATCTTTGATGTGATGCCCAAAAGATCTTCGATCCATCGTACTAAAAGCAAAAGATCGTCTCGTTCTTTTCAGCTCTAATAATACGCACATCGAACACACATCGAACGCATCATATCTTCTGGTAGTGTGCATGCAGCATTATCACTACATACTCTCTTCATCTTCATACACCGCCTTGTCTGCTGTACCTGATGCCCTTCTACCTTTGCATCACTCAAGTTTGCATACAATAATATGGTCTTGTCGATCAAAGAAACATTCGTCACAAATTCATTGTAGGGGTGGCTCCATAAATATTATCTGTTATCATTACTGTGGCTATCTCAAGAAGCAATCCCTCCTCAAGGTCAAGGATGCATGAGTCAAAGATGACAGAGAGTGCCTATTGGTGAGAGCAACATATTATGGAAAGTGCAGCAGTGAAGATGGATCTTTGCACAAAGATATTGATGCCACAAATATCACACAATTTCTAAGTTATATTCTTGTTTTATCTTCTAATTGACATTCTTGTTTGTCTCATTTCATAGAAATCCGATTCATGTAACATGGATTACCCATTACAAAGCACACATATCAGCTTGCCATTTGAAACGAGTGAAAAATAATGCCAAACCTCTGACCAGCCCAGTCGAGGATCCTTCTTCAATGGAAGATTCGTCACAAGGGAGCGGGCTTCCTGACTTAGATGGAGCCCGTGGATCTAGTCCTAACAAGAAATGGACCTCCGATGAAGTGATTATGCTGCGAGCTGGTCTGAAGCTCGAAAGCTGGGGAAACTGGAAGACCATCAACGAAAAATATCTTAAGAAGTCAGGTTTTTCTATAACGAACGAACAAATCAGAAAGAAAGCAAAAAGTTGGGTGAATCGAAAGAATCCAGAAGGTTGGATTGTGGAGAAGTATGAGGAGTATGTCGAGAAAGAGAAAATTAAAAAGGCAGCTGCCAAGGAGAAGAAGGCCGAAAAGGCCAAGAGAAAGGCTGAAGAAGATGCCAAGATCGATGATGGCAAATCATCAATTAACGAGAAAGATTCTACCAGCAACAAGGATGCCAGCAAGGCCAGTGAGAAGAGCATTAATATCGCCGAGACTACCCATAAAGCTCAAGGTGCTTCAGGTAAGCTGCAGATATGATTTTCAAAATCTATATTTACGACGTTTCATATCTCACACATAATTACAGAGGCTGCTGGCAATGCCCAGAAGAAGCCAGTTGCTGTCAATAAAGAAGCCACGGATACTATTTCTTGCAGCAGCAAAGATAGTACTAGTAACAAAGGTAAGTTTTATTCTGATAATTGTATTACACACGACTATTGTTTCTCAATAATGCCCATTGTACAAACTCGTTTGCCTTTCTACAAAACACAGCAGCTGGTGCTGGTGCTAATGAATCTGATGTAGGCATGGAGCCTAACAAGACTTCTGGTGGGTTTGAGTTTGGTTCATTTCACAAGAACAGGATAACACTGAGCATCAAATATGCGAATGTGTTTGAGTATTTTTGTCTCACACAAAATATGATTTACTTGTGTTATTGCACCAGGAGAAGGCATATTATATGGCAAGATATCTACAAATGCCAATGCAGCCGGTGATGAACTGAGTACTAAAGAACGATGGACTCCTGAAGAAGAGGATAGACTGCAAGATGGCTTGATAGAATACGGCTGGTCAAGATGGAAAGATATCGAAAACATTGTCAAGACAAAAACCAACAGACAAATCCAGAGAAAAGCACACTTTTTGCTCAAGAAGGGGAGTTCATTTGCTGTGGCGTTTCATAAGAGTCATCAATTAAAAGAACAGGAATTTGACAGTAGCAGTACAAGGGGCCCTATTAAATCCAAGAACATAAAGTCAGGCATTGCCAAGAGAAAGGCTGAAGGTCATGCCAAGAAGAAGGTTGGAGGTACCTATGATGCTAAACCAACAAAGGGGGATGATTCCAAAAAGGATGGCCTTGGATCATCTGCTGATGATGTACCTCTTCAAAACACAGCAGCTGATAATGGTGCGGATGGAGCTGGTGTAGGCAAGACTTCTGGTGAGATTGAACTTGGTTCACTTGAGTATTGCGATGATGCTTTACTAGTCTGCATTCAAAATGTACGAATGTGATGTGTATTTGTCTCTTACACAAAAATTCTAATTGTTATCAATGAAATGAAGCGATCAATACTGCTTTCTCCGACAGCAGGGATGATGCTATTGATAACTCAGGAAGTAGTCAGAAGTTGACTGAGCCTGGAAGTATGTCAAAAGGTAGATGGAAGTCAGATGAAATAGAACGATTCAAGATTGCTGTAGGGCTCTGTGGCTGGGGCAATTGGAGACGCATGTCAGCAATCATAATGACTCGTGACAAGACACAAATCAAGAGCCATGCCAAAAACTATAGCAACATTAACAAAAGTTGGAAAGGGCTTCTTGATTTATCGAATTCTCAAGAGGACACTATCAGTCCATCATTCATGCTAACATCACATGATGCAGCCGGCTGCTTAGACAAGGGAAATCGCTGTCAGCATGAAGGATGCTCGTTTGGAATCTTTGAAAAAGAAAACAAACTATGCTATCTTCATAGTGTATCCGAGTCTGGAAGTAAGTCAATCGGTGAATGGGACCAAGATGAAAAAGAACGATTCAATATTGCTTTAAGGCTCTGTCCTTATCGAGAATGGAAATCTATTTCAAAGATTGTGATGACTCGTAACAGCGAACAAGTCAAGAGCCACGCCAAGAACTACACTATCATCAAAAATAAAGATGGGAAAGGCTGCATTTTAGGAAATGAATATATCAATAGCACAGAGCAAGTAATATATGATGAGTGGAACGAGACTGCTCGTGCTAAAGATATCACAACCAAGGAGAAGGGTGTCAACGAGGAAGCTGATGGTGATGACGATTCCAAGACCGCAGGCAATATGACCAGCAACAGCAAAGATGCTGACAGGAAGAAGCCTCCTCAAGATACTCCTGTAACAGGGGTCGGTGCTCATGTAGATAACAAAGAAGGGAATCCTGACAAAAGAGAATATGCCAACCAACAAATGCATGATGCGTCATTACATGAAATTGGTGAGTTATTATCCAACCACAGCACTCTACCTCAACATTTAACTACACTAACTATCATATTGTATGTTAGAACGAGCAAAGATTCACATGAGTAGCAACAAACGGTGAGTACAACCAAATCAGATACCCCGCCAAGTGATATTCACTTGCTCAAAATTTTCCTTGTGAAACACACACATAGCAAAAATGAACCATTGTCAGATGACCATCAGGGAAGCAAGAAGAGATCAACTAACAGTGAGAGTACTAGAGCTATGAAGAGCACAACTGAAAAAGAAGAGGCCACTGCCGATCGAAATAGGTGGCAACAGGGGGCTACCACAACCAAACCCAAGCGCAAGTTTCATGGGGCAGAGTCAATGGGAGAGAATAATGGAGGAGCAGCGTCCGCAAGAGGCTTGGGTGTGTCTGACGGCAACAGTTCCAGTATCCACAGTTCCAAGAAGGACAATGAAGCTTCCGAACTCGGCCGCAATCAAGAAGAGACCGCCGCTGCCAATCTCAAGCGCAACCAAGAGGAGGCTGCCGATGATGGACTCACCAATCAAGAAGAGGCTGCTGCTGCCAAACAGTCAAAGAGGCACAAGCTGAGCAGTCGTTGTAATCAAAAGTCTTCACTCCTCTCTCTAGAAACTAATGACGGAGGAGCAGCCTCGGCAGGAGGCTTGGGTGGGTTTGGCGACATCGGTTCCGCCAGTAATCACAGTTCCAAGAAGGACAATGAAGCTTCCGAACTCAGCCGCGATCAAGAAGAGACCGCCGCTGCCAATCTCAAGCGCAACCAAGAGGAGGCTGCCGATGATGGACTCACCAATCAAGAAGAGGGTGCCGCTGCCAAACATTCAAAGAGGCAGAAGCCGAGCAGTCATTGTAATCAAAAGTCTTCCGACCTCTCTCTCAGAAGTTATGATGAAAGAGCAGCTTCCGTAGGAGGCTTAAGTATGTCCGGCGACATCGGTTCCGCCAGTAATCACAATTCCGGTGAGGACAATGAAGCTTCCGAACTCAGCCTCAATCAAGAAGAGACCGCCGCTGCCAATCTCAAGCGCAACCAAGAAGAGGCTGCCGCTGCCGCCGATGCCGACGCTGACGCCGACGAGGGATTCAGCAATAAAGAAGAGGCTGCCGCTGCCAAACATTCAAAGAGGCAGAAGCCGAGCAGTCATTGTAATCAAATGTTTTCCGATCTCTCTCTGGAGGCCAATTATGGAGGAGCAGCTTCGGCAGGAGGCTTTGGTGGGTCTGGCGGCAAGAGTTCCAGTAATCAAAATTTGGGTGAGGATAATAATGCTTCCAAACATGCTTCAGTCATGAAAAGATCCATCCCAAATTCATCGTGCATGAAAAGGGGTAAAAGCTTGGGACTATCTGGAGTCAACAGTTCCAGAGAGGAGAGTTCTGGTGAGAGGCACAATGAGGAGCGGTGGGGACATATCAGGGCCTGGCTGCTCAGACACAAAGCAGCCACTGCTGTCTTGATTTTCTCTGTATTTTTATCTCTTGCCACAAGAAAAATGAAAATGGGAGGCACTGCTACCACTTCATCTAAGCTTACTGGTTCCTCATTCACTAGCAGTATGGGAGAAGAGGCTGCTGCTGCCAAGCTCCAGCGCAAGCACGGACAGACTGCCGCCGCCGCAGTCAATTTCAAGCGAGAACACTCTGCTGCCGTAGCTGAAGTCAAACGCTGGCAAGAACAGGCTGCCGCCGCAGATGTCAAACGCGAGCAGGAAGAGATCATCACCGCCAAAGTCAAACGCAAGCAAAAAGATGCTGCTGCTGCAGAAGTCAAACACAAGCAAGACGAGACAGCTGCTGTCACAGAAGTGGAACGCAAGCAAGATAAGGCTGTCTCTGCCAAGCTCAAGCTCAAGCAAGGTGCCAAGCTCAAACTCCAGTGTGATGTTTCAGAGAAGTCAAAAAGGCATAAGCTGTTCAGTGGTTATAATCAAATGTCATCTCCCGACTCTTTGGGAGTCAAAGATGAAGGAGCTGCTCCTGGAGCTACATGCTTTGGTGTGTCTGGTCAAAGTTCCAGGGGGAAAAATGAAACTCATTTGCCAAATAACAATCATGTCGTAGAGGAATGGCAGTATATAAGGGTGTGGCTTCTTAGAAGAAACGCAGCCATCCCTATTGCAGTGCTTCTCTCTATTCCTCTAGTCCTCAAACTGATGAATAGTGCAGCCAAAAACAACAATGGAGGCAACACTGCAATCTCAGTAGGCTCTGGCGATGACAGCGAAGAAAGAGAACAAACTGCTGCCACCGAAGTCAAATACAAGCAAGAAGAGACCGCAGCCGCAGCCAAAGTCAAACACAAGCAAGAAGGGGCTGCCTCTGCTGAAGTCAAACGCAAGGGAGAAGAGGCTGCTGTCGCCAGAGTCAAACGCAAGCAAGAAGAGACCCCTGTTGCTGCTGAAGTCAAACGCAAGGGAGACGAGACCGGAGCTGCAGCCAAAGTCAATCGCAATGAAGAAAAGGCCGCCTCTACCGAGCCCGGATGCATGCAAGACTCTGCCGAAGAGACCATTGCTGCATCTGAAGTCAAACGCAAGCAAGAAGAGACCGCTGCCGCAGCCGAAGTCAAACACAAGCAAGGAGAGGCTGCCTCTGCTGAGTTCAAATCCAAGCAAGAAGAGACAGCTGCTACTGCTGAAGTCAAACCCAAGCAAGAAGAGACCGCTACCGCTGCTGAAGTCAAACGCAAGGAAGAAGAGGCTGCCGTCACCAAAGTTGAACGCAAACAAGAAGAGACCCCTGTTGCTGCTGAAGTCAAACGAAAGGGAGAAGATACCACCACTGCCAAAGTCAATCGCAATGAAGAAAAGGCCGCCTCTACCGAGCCTGGACGCATGCAAGACTCTGCCGAGCCCGAACGCAAGTGCGATGTTTCAGAGCAGTCAAAGAGGCCAATGCTATGCAGTGGTCACAATCAAATGCCTTCCTACCTCTCTGCTGCTTCTATGACTGCTGACTCGCCACCTGGCACCATAATGGTCGATCCTTACAATAGCACTTCTGCCTTGGGTGTCTCCGTCCCAATTCCATCGGGCGTGGACACAGTGTCCACAATCAGCACTGGAAGATCTACTGTGTCTGAGGACAGATTTGGCGAGGATAATGGAACTTTTAGGCCAAGAAGAAGCCCCTCCATCAACTGGGGAAGACTGTCTGAGGGTGCCGTCACCAAAGTTGAACGCAAACAAGAAGAGACCCCTGTTGCTGCTGAAGTCAAACGAAAGGGAGAAGATACCACCACTGCCAAAGTCAATCGCAATGAAGAAAAGGCCGCCTCTACCGAGCCTGGACGCATGCAAGACTCTGCCGAGCCCGAACGCAAGTGCGATGTTTCAGAGCAGTCAAAGAGGCCAATGCTATGCAGTGGTCACAATCAAATGCCTTCCTACCTCTCTGCTGCTTCTATGACTGCTGACTCGCCACCTGGCACCATAATGGTCGATCCTTACAATAGCACTTCTGCCTTGGGTGTCTCCGTCCCAATTCCATCGGGCGTGGACACAGTGTCCACAATCAGCACTGGAAGATCTACTGTGTCTGAGGACAGATTTGGCGAGGATAATGGAACTTTTAGGCCAAGAAGAAGCCCCTCCATCAACTGGGGAAGACTGTCTGAGGATGTTATCTTATACCGTGATGAAATTCGCGAAATTGCAAACCATTTCGTTGAAGAGGCTGCAACTGCCGAAGTCAGACATCACATGCAAGGTAAGGCCATCACTGCTGATTTCAAACTTAGGCAAGAAGTGACTGCCACGGCAAAAGTCAAACGTAGGCAAGAAGAGATAGCTGCAGTTGCCGAAGTCAAACGCAATTACGAAGGGAACGCTGGATCTGAATATATTCAGAGGACTAGGTTTGAATCTAGTGATGGTAGAGCGCCTTTTCGTCATCGGCCCATTGAATTTTCAAATGCGTTGCCAACTCAAGCTGGTGTTTGGAATCAAAAAATGAAAATGTACCAGGATTTGGGGAATGGTCACGGAGGACGGTATGTGAAAATCAAGAAGGATGATGAAAGTTTGTTCCGAGAGGGAGAAGAGGCAGAACAATTGAAAACCGATGAATTTCTATTGGAGGAGAGTGGTAGTGGGAGTAGTTTGAAGAAGAGTGGTAGTGGTAGTAGTTTGGGTGAGGGTAAGAAGATGAGTGCAGACAATAAGAGTGGAGACAGCTTGAAAAAGAAGGATACAACAAACGAGGAGGGCAATAACAGCGCTGATGCAGGGAGAAAAGATTCTGCTTCTGTGGATGTCTTAGATACGATGAATGCCAAAGATGCAACTGTCGAAGATGATACCAAGCTAGAAGAAGCAACAACTAAGTCATTGCAGCCACCGTTATTAGAAGCCAGAGTAGTAAAGTCCAATGTAGATGATAGCATAGATGATCACGCCAATCCCAAGAAAAAGAAGGATGCAACTGAGGAAAACTTGGTAGTGCAAGGAGAGGGGGCAGCAGGGGGGTTATTGTCATCATCAGGTGAGAAACTAGTTGGGGAACAAACACAGAAAATAACAGAACAAGAGAAACAACATTTGGAAGACAAACAAACATCTGGAGGAGAAGAAAACGATGGTACTGAGGGGGAGGAGGAGGAGGAGGATCCACAGCTAATTGTACCATCGGCATCCAAAGAACAGTCTGCGATGGATTGGTTGGAAAGGAAGGAGCCTTCGGTAGATGCAATAGCTGAACCAAGTGTGGTGAAAAGTGTTGAAGAAGTTAGGGCCACAAGCAATAAGATTTTACCAATCTCAGCTGGCACCAATGTTTCTACACCTGAGGACCAAGACGACAGTTTTACCAATAATCAAGAACACGCTGAGAGTTGCCCTGATGATTCTGTTGCTGTTTCCAATCGCCAAGCTCTGAAATATATGGTATATATCAAGAAGGTTACCAACATAGTATTCGATGAAGCCATATCAAAGTTCGATGACCAGCTATAGATTTGATCTAAGAACAGCAACAATTGCAATAGCACGAGGAGGAGTTGGAAAGATGAATAGGGATGTGGAAGTTTTGAAAGAGAGGATGGGCAATGGCAGATGTCAGAGTGGAGAACAATAGGGGTAATATGAAATATAGGCAAGATGTTAAAATATTCAAGATTACTCACTTGCAAGTTCGTTTCACTCGTTTTTCGTGCGCAAGATGGGTGACGCAACAGGGGGCAAAGGAACAAAATATATCCCCTCACTGTGCATCAGGTGACCTCTGCCTCATCATGCTACCACCCTTCAAAATAAAAAAAAGCCAAAGTTGGATTACGGCTCCTCTCAAACAGAATAGACCGCCTGGCACAATGCTGAGAGGTATCCAACATGGCAGGCAGTCAAAGATTTTTGTATGATAGAAAATCACCGAGCCCAGAGACCTTGCAGACTATAATAGTCCAAAGGGGTGAAACCAGAAACTTCTTGAGAAAAATTGCTGTGGTGTCTGCCATTTGCTACCTGCATCATTCTGCGGTGCTCCATCTTGAGATCTTAGAGTTTTCAAAAGAATTGCAGGAGGACGGATGATTTTTGCAAGACCAAGATGTTACACTCAGCAATGACGCGGTCGACCTCTCAGCTCTCCCGGCTTGATGATTTGAGTTTGCTATGGATTTTAAGTGCCATTGATCGAGGGTCCTTTAGAAATGCCATCCT
This sequence comes from Thalassiosira ordinaria, assembly GCA_036939695.1. Taxonomy (NCBI): domain Eukaryota; phylum Bacillariophyta; class Thalassiosirophyceae; order Thalassiosirales; family Thalassiosiraceae; genus Thalassiosira; species Thalassiosira ordinaria. Next base: position 7,380 of record JALLOX010000314.1, on the reverse strand, counting down.
TGCAAATGTACCCGTGAGTTCCATAGTTGATGAAATATTAGGGTAGAGGGACCCAGACAACATCTCAGAAAGATTCCCACAAATCAAAGCGAGCTGATATCGGTCACTGGTCTCAAATCAAAAACAACAACTTCACGGTACTGCCCAGTCGGAATCTCATTCGCCCTAGCTGTGGAGTGTTATCCTCTTGACTCAACAGATCATCGAGGATGAAAATGGTGTTACGTGTTCCAACGTACAATTCGATGAAATCATATCAATGTTCGATGACCAGCTATAGATTTGATTAAAGAGCAGCAACTGTTGCAATAGCACGAGGAGGAGTTGGAAAGATGAACAGGGAGAACTTTTGAAAACGACGATGAACAATGTCAGATGTTAGAATGGCTGGAGAACAATAGGTAACATATGGAATATTAGGCAAGTTGTTTGTAGAATATTCAAGATATCTCACTTGCAAGTTCGTTCCACTTATATTTCATGCGCAAGATGGGTGACTCAACAGGGGGCAAAGGAACAAATTATTAATATCCCCTCACTGTGCATCAGGTGACCTCTGCCTCATCATGCAATACCACCCTTCAAAATAAAAAATGCCAAAGTTTGATGACTGATGACGCCTCCTCTCGAACAGGATAGACCGCCTGGCACAATGCTGAGAGTCCTAACCTGGCATTGACAGCTGCACATCACTGGGCAGTCACAGACTATGTCCAGAAAAAATTTCTGTGGTGTCTGGCATTTGCCGCCTGCGTCATTGCAGGAGGACGGATGACTTTTTGCAAGGCCAAGATGTTACACTCAGCCATGACGTGGTCCACCTCTCCGATCTCCCGGCTTGATGATCTGTATTTGCTTTGGATTTTAAGTGCCACTGATCAGAGGTCCTGTCACTAGTAGCAAATGGCATCTAATAAGCCCATGGATGGTTGATGCATTCCCCACATCTTCTCTTCCGAATAATACATCCACAACCATCTTTGTAACGCACCAGGCACGTAAGGTTCGAGAAATAAAGGAAGTAAAGTTGGGAGCGTGTGGAGAGAATCTTTGGTAAGCATAGAACGTTGCAAATAGTGGGGGTAGAGCCACCCAGATACAATATCCCAGAAAGAATCCCTTAAATCAAAGCGAGATAAGATCAGCCACTGGAAACATCAACAACGACAACTATTAATGCCCAGTCAGATTCTCATTCGCCGGCGTGTCCTCCACTCTTGCTGTCCTCGTGAGTTCTTGAGAATCTTGTTGTAACTTGTGTGTAGATGTTCAAAAAATACCTTACCAACAGATGCGGTGATATGTTTTCATGAGGTTCCAATTTGCTGCAGTTAATACGATGACTCGTTTCCTCTATCACTACTAGCAGAAGAAGTACTCACTTCTACCCATTCCTTCCACCTGCTACTCATTTCCGCATGAGACATCCAAGTACGGACATCCACTCCAAGCAATTTACACATAACGTTTGAAATAGTCAACCTTGTGATCGGGCATTGTAGTCATGCGCATGGGACTCCTTTGTTGCCACTGTTGATTGATTGCGGTATTCTATGAGATCCTGCAAGAGCTCTAGATGCAGGGCCGAGACACAGCATCGCTCCCTAAACTCAAGCAGTCGGACAAATAACCAACTTATTGCGAGCCAGTTTGGAAACTCCTCGAGTTTTTCTGTCTGTCTCCAAATGCAATGATTTGAGATGCTGTACCTTCAGCAACTTCGCTTGACACGCACCGGTAATGTTTTACACTTTGTGTAATAGATTGTGATTAGAGATGAGAGTTGATTGACAAGACAGAGTGGTAATGGTTCAAACAAAGGCATCATAGTTAATAACTTACCCATTTTCTGTTTCTTTTGATGCAGCATTGTGATTGTGCATTGTATTTGTTAAAGCATCTCCTGCCCCCACGCAAAACTCATGCGGTCTGTCAAAGACACCGCATCGATTGTCCACTTGCATTCACACCACATAACACTTCAATTGAAAGTATCAATTGCCCACCACACCGAGTTTCCTTGGATGCTGTCTTGGGTGATTATAATATGCAGTCCCCATGGATTGACCCATTGAGAAGCGGAGCGATAGCGATGGAGATAGTAGCGTGATAGGAGGAAGAATTGGGAGGCCTCTACCTAATAGCTGCTATCCACTCTCGATTGATTTATCGATCTCGAGTGTACTCTACTAATGGCCCGCAAATAATGCTTCCAGCTGTGCAAATCCAAAGAGAAAGTGTGAGTGTTAGCTTGGAAGCTGCTCTCCGTGCGAAGTGATGAATCGAAGACGGGAGTTATTGAGTTGGCTGTATTGACAAAACCCAGCCGGCTGACATGGGACAAAGCAGTTCACCGCCCTGTCGCTAATTTCAGACAGAAGACCATCCGAAAAGGTAACAATTGCCGCCAACTAACGATCCATTGGAACCTGCTCGCGGTGTGCAGTGGTGGATCAATCGAGTTAGTAGTAGGTTAGTAGGCTGTAGTAGTAGTAGATAGGCGATGAGAGTTGAGAGTTGTCAATTGATTTTCTTAAGTCCTCCCTTGTTGAACTGACTCCTCCTAGAGTTATTCGGGCGGCCTCGAGGAGGTTGAATACCCAACTTCCACATACCATTAATAATTACAATGGGCCATTGGAAAAGCATATTATCCAGCACCGCTTGATTGAGAGGATTGGCGAGGCCAACGACAGCAATGAAGACCCCGAGGTGATTCAGCAAAAGTTGGAGGCAATCGATAGAGAGGGAATGCAGTATATGGCTAACACAGAAAAGAACTGTAGGAAGATTAAGTCGGGCAGGATTCCATTCTCGCCAGAATCATCACTCTGGATTCAGAAAAAGGAGGTCTTTCAGACGCTACTACGGCTTCAAGCAGGCAATAAAGTCAATAAGGGTAACCTGAGGAGAAAAGCAAGGAAGTGTAAAATACGTGGGCTTACGAAGATGCCACTTCCTGAGGTTAGTTAAGAGGCAACTAAGTGAGTGCAAAAAGAAGTGTGATTACTATAGGAAGCATGACAAGCGCTATCGGCGGAAGCACTTGCACAAGAGACTGAAGGTAGCAAGGACCTCCTGCAACAGAGAGGCCGAGCAAAATATTCTAGCCATAATTCAGCGAGAGAAGGATAGATCATTCTGGAGGAGGCTCAATTATGTCCTTGGCAAACACCGAGGTGGAGCAGTTAGAACAGTTGATATTGATTGTGGAGATGGGCTGGCCAAAGTAACTGGGCAACATGCCGTTGAGGAAGCCATCTTCGATGAGGTGCATAGACAACGATTCCACCTAGCTGAGGAGGCTCCCATCTGTAGAGGTAATTTGCGGGGTCAGTTCGGATATATGGCAGTGTCTGAGAGTGCAGAAGCTGTTTTGGATGGGACTTACGATTTGAATGATCCTGATCTAGACGAAGGGACTCGTGATCTCTTTGAGGAAATTGCACTGATTCGGTCCGAGATTCCTGCTAACTCAGTTAATATAATAGTTGTCAGGGAAGTTTGGCAGGAGTACTGGAGGAAAGTCGATGAGACCACATCGTCTTCAGAGTCTGGCTTTCATTTTGGGCATCACAAGGCAGGGACGGAATCTGATATTGTTTCCTACTTTCATGCACTCAAGATATATGTGCAACTAATCAAAGCTCTCTCTGTCTCCCGCTGGTCTAGAGGCCTGTCTGTCATGCTGGAAAAGAAAATAGGCTGCAGGCTTATTGCAAAGCTACGGGCAATCTTATTGATGGAGGCTGACTTTAACTCGTCCAATAAGCTCATCTATGGAGTACGAATGCTGGAGAATGCTCGCAAGTATGGCTTTATGCCGGAAGAAATCTTCAGTGAGAGGAATAGGATGGCTGATGATGGCACTCTAGCCAAGACTTTATTTTATGACATTGTTCGCCAATTTCGAGTGCCTGCAGCTCTCAGCTCAGTGGATGCAGCCAATTGTTACGATCGGATTGCTCATGCAATGGCATCCCTGATCTTTCAGGCTTTTGGAGTTCCAGCTTCTGCAGTTCAGTCTATGCTTGGTACAATTCAAGAAATGAAATTCTTTCTCAGGACTGCTTATGGGGACTCAAAGAATTTCGCTGGCAGCACTATTGAGATCAAGTTCCAAGGGTTATGTCAAGGAAATGGCGCTGCTCCTGCTGGCTGGGCTGTAATCAGCATTACCATACTTAATGCCCACAAAAGGAAGGGTCATGGTGGCCACTTTGTTTGTCCTATTTCGGCCATTAGAGCTCACCTGGCTGCAATTTTATTTGTGGACGACACCGATCTGCTGCATGTGAATCTGGCACATGATGAGACAGTCTCGGATGTACACTCTGCCATGCAGGCAAGTGTGTTAAACTGGGGGAACCTGCTCATTGCCTCTGGCGGCTCACTGAAACCAGAGAAATGCTTCTATCATTTGATTTCATTCAGGTTCAAAGCTGATGGCTCATGAGATTACGAGCATCATGAGGAGAATGAAGAGTTTGATATGGCTGTGCCTCTGCCAAATGGGGATCTGGCTCTGATTGAACATGCCTCTGTCGATTCTGCCAAGGAGACTTTGGGGATCTTTACATGTCCTTCTGGCAAGATGGATACGCAGATCAAGGCTATGCAGGAGAAGGCACAGGAATGGGTTGACAAAGCCAAATCTGGCAGCCTGCACAGACGGCATATTTGGTTTATGCTAGAGAAGCAATTTTGGCCTCGAGTGGGATATGGGATATGTACCAACACCGCCAGCTTTAAGAAGCTTGAGTCATGCTTAAAGAAGGCATATTGGCAGATAGCCCCGCTAGGTGGGGTCATCAGAACAGCAAAGAAAGAGATCAGGCAGCTTGACAGAGGCTTTTTTGGAGCAGGAATGCCACACCCTGGTGTGGAATGCCTTATCTCTCAAACTAACAAGCTTCTTATGCATTATGGTTGCAACTCAGGCATCGGTATAAAAATGCAGATCTCATTGGAGTATTTCCTAGTTGAGCTAGGCATGGGTGGGCAGCCATTCTCAGTTTCCTACAAACAGTATGAAAAGCTAGTCACAGACTGCTGGCTTAAGTCCCTGTGGGAAAAGTGTGACATGTTTCAAGTGAGAACAGTTGTCAATAATGTCAATGTAGAGCTGCCCAAGCGAGGAGATAAGTGGCTGATGATGGTATTTGTGGAGGAGGGGTACTCCATTGGGGAGCTGGTGAGGCTAAACAGGGTCAGAATCTACATGCAGGTGTTATTTTTGTCAGATGTCCTATGTGCAAATGGGAAAGCAATGGATCCCAAGTACTTCACCAAGAGGAAGCCAAATGAGAAATGGTCTAAGTATCGGTTTCCACATGAGAAGCCTCCACACAAAGACTTCAAACTATGGGAAAATGCTATTCGCAGAGTGGCTCCGCGAGGTAGGCTGGCAGACAGGCTTGGTAACTACGTCATAGAAAGCCATAAGGTGTGGGACTGGCGGTTTGATGAGAGTTCCAATGAAGTCTTGCATATACATGATGGGGTCATGGACATCTACCGGAAATCACTGGTACCAAGGTACAGCCGCAGCCCGAACAGGTATACCCGGTCGAGGATTGACCAGCCAATTGAACAACGGGGCGAGCTCTGTACGGTTAGAACGGTGGCTCGTGCTGTGATTGCTGTTACATCACATTCTCCATGCCCACCAGAAGTGGTACCCCCAGACTGCTTTTTGGACGTTCTGAGGGAATGGGGTTGCACATGGCTGTGGGATCAATTGCAGTTTGTAGGAGAGGACGATTGGTTGGAGGAAGCTATAAGAGATGGATCGATGATTGCGGTAACGGATGGGTCTTACATCAAGGAAATGTACCCGGATCTATGCTCTGCTGCTTTCATTTTTGTGTGTGCCAAGGGTAGAGGCAGATTGGTTGGAGCCTTTCCGGAAAAAACTATCGCTGCTAATGCCTACAGAGGGGAACTTTTGGGCTTGCTGGCAATCCATCTGATCCTGCTGAGTGTCAATAAGGTCACACCAGACTTGCCTGGTCTGGTGCATATCTATTCTGATTGCCTTGGAGCTTTGAAGAAGGTGGAGCACCTCCCACCATATAGAATTCCTTCTCGTTGTAAACATTCAGATATTCTCAAGACGATCATGGTGAATTGCTCAGAGCTTTCCTTTAGACGAATCTTCTCACATGTGGAAGCCCATCAAGATGATTCCAAGGAATTCAACCAGCTCACTCGTCCTGCCCAGTTGAATTGTGGCTGCGATGCTAAGGCCAAGACTGCAATTTATGAAGTCAATGCTGCCAGCTTACCACTGCAATGTCCCTTGCCATTGGAGCCAATCTGTGTGTTTGTTGGAAAGGAGAAGATGACCTCTGACTCACCAACATATCACACAACCACCTATCAACATGATTGCTAACCAGCCTGCTCAAGAACAAGTCTGCCATGGAGCAAGCAATGCTGCAGCAAATACGGCGAATCAGGCTTGGTACAGCACCCACCCCAATCCCGTGGTAAAGATCAATTCCTGCTCATCAACCTGCTCAATAAGTCTGCCATGGTGCAAGCAATGCTGCAGTCCAAGAAGAAGAAGAGCAGAGCGAGAAAGGTAATTTAATTGCAACGTTTTTCAAATTATTTTACTTTTGCTCATTCAATTCAAACATGCTATCAAAGACGAGAAACCAAAAGACAACCCTGGCTAAGATAAAGAAAATGTTGATGCTCGGAAACAAAAGAACTGCGGCAGTGGTAAGTTTTTTTGCAATAAATTTTGTCTAATATCAAATATATATTCAGCGCCATCTTTGGGCACATTCTTCCATAGCCGTAACCAAGGCTCTGCAAAAAGAGGATCGGACTAAATCAAAAGGTGAACCACCTTTGATGAATGTTTATGCTTTGTCTTGCTTATCTTTTTGTATCTAACTTTTTGTACCTAACGGGGACTTCCCTCTTTCACCAAGGGCCTATGAAGTTGAAGGATAAGTTGAAGGATAAGCCTATGAAGGAAAAGAAGAAGCCAGGTATGCCATACAGTCTGGACACACTTTTTTTCTTAGCTAACATTTATTCCTGACTCACCTTTCTTTGCATTATATGTTTTTACAAATAACAGTGAAGAAAGCCAAAAGCAAGGCAAAATTTCAGACACAATCACCAGGTAAAACGTATGATATACACACTTTTGATTACAATAGTGTCACTTCGCTTATGTATAATCTCTACCAATCACTTCTGGAAACAGGTGATAAGAAGAAGGCTAAAGAGCAAGGCAAGAACCCAGCCTGTAATTTGAAAACTGTTATCATTATTGAAACACTGCTCATACCAACAAAGCTGTACCACTTCACCTCAGCCAAGCGAGGGAGTGTTCTGTCTGTTGAAATATCAAGCTTGGGT
>JALLOX010000313.1:0-12556 GCA_036939695.1 Thalassiosira ordinaria | reverse complement strand
CTCAGTTTCCTGTGTCACCATGCAATCATCTCAAAGCAAAACACGGACCCTGGATTTTATGTTGTCGTAGCGTCATATACGTCGTATCATAGTTGTCATAGTGAATAAAAAAGACATAGTGATTGCCTATGATTATGGTATAAAAATGTCCTAGGACCATAATTTTCAACAGCAGTAGGTTAGCTTGAATTACAGTCTTTTTTCTGTAATTATTATTGACAGTGTGTTGTATTTTCGCTACAGTAGATTTGCCTTACTCATTGTTCAAGGTTGAAAGTGAGAGGAATTATGAAAGAATCATAAAATATATTATAATTTTCAAGAGAAAGCCACATTATTCAGGGCCAGAACATGTTTTGCTTAAGCCCTTTTTGTGTACCGCTCGCGTCTTGTGATTCTCAGGCCATTCCCGCATTCTACTATTCCCACTCTACGTAGGTACTCCTATGTATGAAGGCCTCTGCATGCATGCAGCATGCACCACTGGCTACTCCTCCTCGAGCAGGATGAAAAAATAAAAGGCAACGACGAAGTGAAACTGAAACTGAATGAACAATGAAGCATAATTCAATGAAGGCAACAATCAAAAGCTGCCCATCCACCCCCACTTCATAAACATTAACAATGAAAGCCTCTGCTCTCCTCCTCCTATTCTCCATTGCGTCGAACCAAGTCGACAGGTCCCAAGGATGTAGCGCGGAAAGTCCTTGCCCGGATCCTAATCATTGTTGTTCTCAGTTTGGTTATTGCGGCACGGAAGAAGCCTGTGAGTGTATCTTGCGCCAATACATCATCTTCTAGTCATGCCGGTCCTGTATTCGCTCACCCTCTCGGTTTACTCTTCCTTTGACTATTCCAGGGTGCGGGGCAGGATGCCAAGCTGGGCCCTGCTGGGGTAGCCCCACAAATCCACCTGGGCCGACGCCACCGACGCCGACGCCCCCCTCTCCTACTCCACCCACGGCCGGCTCGAACTACAACTACTGCGGTTCCACTTGGGCCAACGCCGACAGCACATGCGGCACCTCATGCCACGGTGGACAAAACTCGGAGTGCTGGCCCGATGGCATCACCGACAACGGCCAGAGGTGCTTTGCCGACGCCACTAGCTGCCCAGTAGTGGGTGCTCCTCCCACCGCACCGACGACTCCTCAACCTACGAACAGTCCTGTCAAAGCCACGCCGAATCCAACACATAGTCCTGTCGTCGCTCCAACGACGCCATTGGCCGGTGGTGATTCTCGCGTCATCGCTTACGTGGGCAACTGGCAGCAGTGCCCCTCTGCGGCTCAGCTCGATGGGTACACCCACATCGTCGTTGCCTTCGCCGTGACCTACAGCTGGCCTCCCCTTGCCAATGGACAGAACAACTGTAGAAGCGACTGTTCTCTCTCATACGATGGTGCCTGTACGGGTGGTACTGGCAATGAGATTGCCAATTGGAAAGCTGCTGGAAAGAAGGTCATCCTCAGCTTCGGCGGGGCCGGCATGGGTGGGAGCTGGTCTGGAGATATCAACAACTGCTGGGATCACTGCTTTGGAAAGGAGGACACCGTCTCCGATGATCTCGTTGCCCTTGTCGATACTCATGGGTTCGATGGTGTTGATCTCGATTACGAATACTGCTATGATACCGCCAACCGTCATTACCGCAACTGTAACAATAGCGGGACTGGAAAGTACAGCGATGCGGCGGCGCAGACCTTTTTGGAGCAGATGACCATCAAGCTCCGTACGAAGCTTGATGAACTGGACCCCACTGGAAATATGGAGCTTACCCATGCACCCATGGATACGGATCTTGATATCAGTAGTCCTTACTTTGACATCTTGAAGAGGAATAATGATAGGCTCAACTTCTTGATGCCTCAGGTGAGTAAGGTGCAGTGCATGTTGTAATATACATCACAATGTTATTGCTGTATCTTTTCTCTCTGAATTCAGAACCTCTCACATGCTGTGTCCATTCATGCCCTAGTTTTACAATGGATACACCAGACCCGCATTGGACGGATTCACAGGAACTGGTTCCGGCTCCGTTGCTGCAAGCACCATCTACAGCAACCTCGTTCTCGACATGTTCGGCGGCAAGGCTGAGAAGGTCGTATTTGGATTTTGCATCTCCGACTGTCCGGGCTCCAATGCTGACGGCACCCAGGCAGCAAATGTCATGACACAAATCTCAAATGCAGGCTACACTTGTAACGGTGGCGCCTTCTTCTGGGTTGCCCTTCATGATGTTGGTGGAGCTTGGAGTGATGTGGTGTACCCTGTCGCGACTGCGAATGCCGGGTGCTCAGTATCAACTGGAACTGATCCTCCCTCCAAAAGTCCTAGCAAACAACCCACTGGGAGCCCAACGAAGCAGCCCACAGATTCTCCGACCCAGGTGAGTTTAGCTCAATTTAGGGAGGGTATTCATGATTCAAATTCAATTCTGACAATTCATTTTGCCTTCATCGTTTTCCACTCAAAGAAACCCACTGATGCACCTACAGAAGCATTCCCTGGCACATGCTCTGATGGCTCTGGCATGTGCTCAGCAACGGACATGAGCCAATGTTCCTGTGCTGCCCGTCGTAACCTCAATGTGCTTCAGAATGATAGGGCTAGGCTCAACAAGGGTGTTGAGAAGACTACGGCTCTCAGGGGCAAGACAAACAGCAGGAAGCTTGGCAAGCCTGAGCCGAAGACACCAAATACAGACAGTCCTACTTCTCCCCCTACCAAGATGCCTACTGGCTCTCCGGTTGCTCCTACCAATCCGGTAAGTGTCTCATTTGAATATGTTGCATGTTTAAGAATCCGTGTGTTTCAATCATGCTCACAGGTCTATTTTGATTTCCGACCTCTCATATCACACAGCCCTCTAAAGCTCCAACCAACTCACCCACAATGCAGCCTTCCTCCCCTCCAACAGAATTCTCATGCATGTGCAACCTGCCCACTCCCTCCACACCTTCACCGACTTCGCCTCCAACACCTGCCTCAACACCTGCACCCACCTCCAACCCTACAGACCCGCCAACACAGCCCACTGGACAATGCGACTGCGGCTCGTATGGAAATAAGAGTTCTTGCGAAGGTGCTTGTGGAGGAAACACGTGTGGTTATGAATCGGGAAAGAATGGCCGTGGCTGTTACGCCCTTTGAGTAAAAGCAGCTGTGATGGACAACAATGATTATGATGCCTGCTTAACAGTGATTGTGCATGTATCATCTTGGTATCATATAATTATTAGATAAAGGCACTGTACAATAAAAGATATACATTTGACTGTATGAGATATGCTATGATCATTATATGATGCATAATCACTCCGGTTTGACTTGATGTAAATGTGAGGCTCTTCGAGTATTTTCTCTGGACGAGCTATTGTATCCCAACTCATACACCATGGTTTTGATGTTGCATGCCAGTAGATGAACTATAATCACTAGATTGCCCTTCAAGGACATGGTTTATCAAAAATACCTGCTTCAATTGAGCATGATTAATAATGAGCATGCTTATTCATTGGGGCGTTTGATATGATGTGGTCTACAAGCACAAAGGCAATGCATTTTTAGTATGCAGAACCAACAATCAGTAAAACTCTTCATCCGCATGGGTAGGAGAAGCCATGGCATTATTGTATTGATCCAGCACCAAACCAAGAGCATCATTTGTTCTTGCCACCACCATGCGAACAGGAATGATCTACCACTCTATGATAATATGCTAATATTGTACCTCCAACAATCTCTAGGCAGACTTCTCGGCATCGCCCCCACTCTGTTGGTATCTATACTCCTCTTGCACCCTGTAAGGCTCTGTCAATATCCAATTCTTTTTCTTCTTGAGCTCACGATCGCAGCACCGTTTGTAGTAAGCAATGAGGGTTCGGCATTCGTCTAACGGATTGTCCCCAGGCGATGGCAATTTAGACGCATCCACATCTGATGCTACCGCCGCTGGTGCCTTCCCCTTGTCCCCCTCTTCCTTCAGTTTTTTCAAACGCGCAGCCTCCACATCTGGATAGTAACTCTTGCCATACCCCGCCTTTTCCATATCACGTGCCTTCTCGGTTGCATCCTTGGCAAGACATTCGAAGAGTCGTTGGGCGTGCTTTTCGCAACCGGCGGGTTCTACGGGGAAGTATGGCGGGAGAACCGATGGACCCTCGAGGGTGGGCGGGCCGGAGATGGCGTCGCGAATTCTGTTCCATACCATGGTTGCTCTGTTTTGGTTGGAGGTCGTTGCGTTGCTTGGTTATCTCTACCTATCTAAAAGTTGTTGGCTGGTGCTGGTGCTGGTGTTGGCTCTGGGTCGCTGACGCGTCGAGGCGATTTCGCGGGATTTTGCAGAGTTTCGCGGATTAGCCCCCTTCTACACATCATAGTAATCTAAATTTATCGAGATTTATCAGGAATATTTCGCGGTCTGACCTTCTCCCCTCTATTATCCCCGCGCTGGCCATTGTTGGCCTACCTGCCTTGGCCTGCCTCAGGCCTGCCTGCGAAAAAATCTGCCAACGAAAAACGGAGATCGGAGATGCGATCGATCGAGGAGATGAAGATGAGAAGTGATGCGCGCTGCATGCCCTCAGTAGCAGAGTAGCCGACGCCTGACGGGTGTCATGCCATTATTATCACGGGGACGAATGCATAATATTATCCTCGCGTTGCCTTGAAAGAGCGGAGGCCGAGCTGATCTAACAATGCCATCTTTGAAAGTGAACTGCAGCGGCGATGGCGGAGACGTGAATTCCAATGATGACGACCACGGCCTTGGACATGCCAACCGTCTCGTCCGGTCAATATTCCAACAAATCACCGAGTGCGACGCTCCCTCTAGTAACTTTGAGAACTATGAAAAAGTGCTCAGCCTCACGGGGAACAATCATGGCGGCCACCCATCCAGGCCGACGAGTCCACGCCTTCCTCTTTCGGGAAAGATGTCTGCGGGAACGAGGTCTCCCTCCTTTTCCAATCGGAGTTTTGCTAGTGATAATCAGTCTCAGAGCGATTCTAATGATGCAGCATCCGAGCCCTCTATGTCATCATTCAGTGCTCAATCGCCATTTTCGTCTCCAAAGCCAACGGCGAAGTTTCCTCCACGACCTCCCTCTTCAGCATCACAGAAGAGAGAAATTTCTGATGGCAGCACTCACTCTGCTGGGGGTCGACTATCTTCTAGCACTCATTCCAATACAAATGCGTCTTCTTATGGAGTTGGAGCTAATTTAATGGGAACTGTGGCATTGGCTGATTTGTGCTCCCGGACCATGGATGCAGCAGGTAGAACAAATGACAACGAGAAGAGGACCAAAAATCACAACAATAAGCACTTTTCACCGGGTAGAGGGTCATTGCCTCCAACGTTACCACCACCTCCATTGACCCCTTTAGAATCAGAGGATTCATCTTTGAACGAGTCAGAGCAAAAGTTGATGGGTGTGGAACAAATAAAAGCTGGTCTTGCTGATATGAAACGAATGCAGAACAAAGATAAAGAAACTACTCCTAGAGTGCATAATAGAGGCAAAGATTCTCCATCTTTCAACATGAGCACTGCCTGTGATGACCAGGGATTCCCTTGTGATGATGATGAGGGGGAAATGAGCAACGGCAATTATCTGAGTGATGTCATAGGGATGGACACTTTGAATACAGACATGAGTTGGAATACAGAGACTGGCACTTTTAGCTTTGAAGATACAAATACAAAAGAACCAAAAAAGAGTTCTCTCCCCAATGAACAGGCTATGAATGATGCGAGCAGATCTTTTTCTCCCATACCTTGTCAACAATCAGCATCATTCGACAGCTTGAGTAGAGCAAGTGCGGGCATTAGATCTAGCTCTCCACTGACTGTTCAGAGATCTTCAGCAACTGACACTCCAGAAAGATATAATGGTCAAAAGCGTCGTATTACGATGTTTGGTTCTGAGTATGCACGGATCTTATCATCTTCCAACCCTCTGTCTCCTTCACCGACTGGCTATGGTGCACCTCCCAGTGCAAGCAAAATGAAACGGTCATCTGCAGCAGTATCCAACAAAATCAAGGCTAGAATTTCTTCCTCTGTGTCAGCGGCTCAAAACTATGCATCATCAGGAAAAGAGAGTGTTGAATCCGGCGGTAGGGTGTTGCTGTCCTTGGACGACTGCCCCAACTCTGTTGCCACAGCTGCCATCACGGATGTCATTGTTACATCTGGGTCGGATATCCCTCCACGTGGATATTACAGGGCGTTTCAACTTGGAGAAGAATCAATCAAAAATTTGGTGCCGGGAAAGAAACGTCAGCGTCTCTTCTTGAACGTGAAGAAAGAGCCCAATTGGGATAGAGCAGCTCAGCGGCCATGTGTTACTGCCTTTTGCGTCATTTATCCGGATAGAAACGAGTTTGTACCACCAGGATTTAGTGTTGTGAGGCATTATCAACCTGCGGGTGCTAATGAGGGAAGCAGTAAAAAGAAGGAAGCTGCTTCCAATGCTGATCAACTTGGATCATCAGTGTCACCGGCGGCAAACATCAACATATCCTCTTCAGGAGAGCGTGTCTACATTTGTTACAGACGTTCCCGAGAAGGTAATCCAATCACAGGCATACTCTGTCTCAAGCCTTCCAAGGGAGATCTCATACCAGAGGGTTACACAGTTCTTGAGCGAACTCCTCGCAACTTCTTGGCGGATATGGCTGCAAAAACTGATCAACCATCTTTTCTTGCATACAGACAGAGACTTGAGAATTTGGAGTGCCTGCGCCCATTGCCACTGGTGTTGTCGGTGTTACATTCCAGGCCAGAGGCAGGCAGGAAGGAATTGAGAGCGTACTACTGCACAAGTGGCACGGTCGTACCCTCTGATGTTGGAAGATATCACATCATGGACAGAAGCACTCATACTCTCATGAGCTCCTCATCTGCCCAGAGCCGTCTCAATTTAATCCAATCTTCGCGAAATGAAAGTGAGACGGCTGTGCCAGCATGGGTCAGCTCAGCTTCTTCTCACTCCTCATCAAGTCCGAACTTACGAGGTAGTGGTGAACTGTCGGATGACCAAAAAGATGATTCTAGTGCATTCTCAGGATTGCTTCAATCAGTAACTGAATCGTTTGACTCGTGCTCTGAAGACTTTGCAAGATCTCCAAGTCAAAACAGTTTAGCTTCTATCGCCTCTCAACTGTCACCATCGCTGACAAAAAGTACATCTCCCGGTCATGGCAGCCTCATCAGTCACAGTGATGACACTTTGCAAACGAGTTTAGATGCACTGCATTTCATACCTCCAGTAGAATGTGCAAGATCTGTTTTCCAAAATGAAGATGCGATGCCTGTGCAATCTTTGTTGCAATCCAGGGCGGCAGTAATCACTCCCATCCTTACTTCCTGCTACACATCTCAAGGTGGGTCTGCCCTAATGGCAGTTGAAGGCTTGTTAGCGATGTTGAATGAGACCAACTTCTTTGCGCAGGATGTTGCAGAAGACGATGGTAATGCTGATGCTATTGCCACATCTAGTACGCGGCTGACGATACTTGATTTAGCCATTCAGGTTGTATGTGATGTGGCAACATCTTCAGCGCGAGAAACGTACTTCCGTTCGTGTGTGGACTTTGTTTCGGATGCCATTCGCTACGCTGGGGGCAAGTTAAATGACCGCACCATTGGATATGTACTGCGGTTTTACCTATTTGTATTTTACTTTGGAGCCAGTGTTCCTACAAATGGGTGGCCATTCAATAAGGACTGGCATGAAAGTAAGACGGGTATATTGGATGATTTTTTGCTCTCGGATACTAGTGAGCAAAGTTTAGAAGGTGGTGCACCCCAGGCAGCAGCCATCGCGTTGAAGGAATTCATATCAATAATGCTGGCACGAATTGGAACAGCCTCAGACAAGGTTCAGTTTTCATCCCTCAAAACCGCAGATGAAGACGAGTCATCACCGCAGGCATGTGCTCGCAATATTTTGTCCAGCCTGGTTGAAAATGCGATTGATATGGTTGATGTTGCCAACTACACACAACTAGCAATGTATCAAATCCATCGATCAGGAGGGAGCGAGCTATTTTGGTATGATATGATCAACTCGATTGGAGAAGGACTATTTAGACGAAGTTCATCGTCAAAGCAAGGGGTTATCCATTCCAATATAATCTCATTTGCAATCCTTGCCTCAATTGTAAAGATATGCTCAGGAAAAGTTCGAATGATATTCAACAATACAGAGCCCGTGCCTCGAGATGTTGCAAGTAAGCTCATCAGTTTTGAACTGCTCTTGCACTTTATCAAGATGTGGCATGTTGCAGTATCTGCGGAAGATGCCATATGGGAAACTGAACATGCTGATTGCAAGAATGACGTCGAATCCTTTGCCACAATGATTTATGTTGTACGTCGACTGGTTATCCCAACCCTGCTATCAAATACCCTGTCTGCTATTGAGGATTGTAGGGTCTATAGGCGTATTCTTCGAATCATTTCTCAGCTGTGGTGCAGCCAGTATTATCGCTCTCAAATGAAAATTGATCTTGCCGTGTTGATTGAAAACTTTATACTGAAGATACTCTGTCTTGGGCCTCAAGTAAACCGGAAAACCAGCTCAGCTCCAAGTGGCGATGGCGCCCAAACATCGTCAGGAGACATGCCATTTTTGTTAGACCAACAGCTAGATGTCCTTGAAGAGGTGAAATGCTGGTTCCAGTCCAACCCAAAAGATACCCTTGATCTGTACATCAACTATGACAATCAAGGTGATATGCTGCCCACTTCATACTGTAGGCTCATGAACAAAATTTGTGAGGCTGTGAGTACTCTAGCGGAACAATGTACCGCCATTATCTGTGAACGAGGGCGTTACTCTACCATCAACAGTGAAAATGGATCTCCGCGGAGATCTGCCGTCATTCAACAACAAAGTGATATGTCCATGTCAAATGTTATTGAAGCAGCTCAGTCTGTGAGAGAGAAATCATTCAATTTGCTGAGTGCAATCGCCAAATCTATAATGGATTGTGCCATCATTTCTAAAAAGGAACAGTCTGGGACAGGGGTGGCAGATTCATATTCAGAGGAGATGTCCAGTAGTGGTAAGGACCCTTCACTTGGTCTTGGACTTGGACTGTCTCCACAACTTTCACCGGTCCGTAGTTTTGGCGATGAAAGAGATGATAACATCGTAGACTATTGGAAGACATCCATCGAAAAGCGCAAGGCTCCACTTCAAGCATCATTGCTAACGTCGAGCTATGACGTTGAGTCACCTGTATCATTTGGTATCAATCCCTCTATGAGTGAAGACTCATCGAAACATGTCATATTGCAGAATAAGCAGGAATCCTTTGAAGTTGCTTTTGAGTTGATTGCTGCGAAGGGGGTCAAAAAGGGTGTAGATTTCTTGATCGCAAGCCGTTTGCTTACCCCATCACCTCGGCACATCTCAGCTTTCCTTCGAATCCATCAGTCTTCTATTGATCCTGGCGTGCTTGGAGATTACCTTGGAGAAGGGGGGGTTGATGGTGCTGATGTTGACTTTTGGAATCTCATTCGATTCAATTTTGCTCGGGCAACATCATTTGTTGGCATGAACATTGAGCAAGCTTTGCGACATTTCCTTACCAACTGCGGTTTTCGTCTTCCGGGAGAGGCTCAGAAGATTGATAGGATCATATCTACCTTTAGTCAATGCTATTGGGAAGACAATGCTGGAGATTTATTCAAGTGCCCATTTCAAGATCAAGACACAGTGTTTCTTGTTTCCTTCGCAATCATCATGCTCAACACTGATCTGCATAAGTCGCATGTTTCAAAGGGCAAAGCACCAAAGAGGATGACAAGACAAGAGTTCCTTACAAATCTACGTGGAGTATATGATGGTGTTGATAAATTTCGCGACTATCTTTACGAAATTTATGATTCAATTGAGTCAACTCCCATTGTCATATCCACCTCTCCATCTCAGAAAAAGAATAAGCGTGATCAACAGGCATATTCACTTCCTTTCAAGGATCTGAAGGATCTCTCTACTGCCATCCAGTCCTGGGTTAAGAGTGTGAAACCTGCTCAAGAGTTACTTAGAACAGTAGAGGTTCAGCATGAAAACTTTGAATCAGTGGATAGCCGAGTGGATGGTGAAATTACATTTGAGAATATCACACGCCAAATGTTCTCTGCAAATTGGCATCACATTCATGGTGCAATCAATGCCACAATTGACAATGCACATCTTGACCTTGCCGGCCTTGGCTGCTGCATTGATGTGCTTGAGTATTCACTTTGCGCAGCATCTTATTTGGGAATGACAGTAGAAAGATCTGCTTTCAGCAAGTTGTTGGGTCGTGTCAATAGATTTAATGATCTCAAGGTGAAGAAAGGAGCGCGGAAGGAGATGGCTGGCAAAGAGAGTACAAAGAGATCTGAACCTGAAGGGCATTCGAACTTCGAAGACCTTAGCGAAGTTAGAAACTTGACGAAGAGTCTCCATACGTCTCTATTTGTTGATGACACAAAACAGGAGATGATGAAGCAAGTCGCAAGTAGGATTCGGAATGGACACATTTTGCTCAATGATCCCTCGAGAACATTTGTAAGAGAGGGTGACCTAATCAAACGGCATCAGCTCGCTGGCCGGAGTTCTACATACCGGTTCTTTTTGTTTTCTGACGTGCTGGTGTATGGGCACAAATCAAATGCAGGTGACTACAAAGTACATGAAGAAATGCCGCTTCATCTGATGAAGATAGAAGATTCTGGAAGCAGCCAATCCAACTCAAAACAGAACTCATTCCAGATTCTTCACCCAAACAAGTCCTTTGCTGTTGTTGCATCGTGTAAGGCCGAGAAGGAGCATTGGATAGACGACATTAATAGTAGCATTCGAAGAGAAATTAAGCGCAAGGCAAAGATGGAAAAGTCACGGATCGAAGCAGCAAGGCGGGCAGAATTATAGACATTTATATTGCTTTATTATAAATTTATGTCCATGTTCAAGTTAAAGTATTGATTTGTACAAAATCAATAATAATTTATTACTAATTCAATATGCTGTATCTCTTGCATCATCGCCTTACAATCGTACCATCTTTCAATATTCTCAAATCGCTGTGGTGCTTCTTGAAGACTTGAGGATGAGACCTTGCAAGGGATTTGAATGAGTTCTGACCTACACTATTCATTAATTTGTTGTGTTGACGTCTCCATTGATTCTGTTGACCACGCTCCCAAGGCAACTTCTCTGTATTGATTGGCTCCAGGACTGTATCCAATTTTGGATTGTAAAATATGGGCAGGGAAGTTCTGCTATGAGTATTGGAACTGTGGCGCATAACTCTATGAGGCGTTGCCAAGAAGTAGCCACTGGTCCACACCTCTGACAGTTCCCCAATGTTGCAAATGAGTATGTTCGGATCTGTTGGCGGGACATCTATCCATCCACCCTGTACGTTTTGCACTTGCAAGCCTGAGGAGTGTGGGTCCTGGCATATCAATGTCAGGAAATTGCTATCTGTGTGAGCTCCCACGCCTTGTTGCGATTCTGTTTCCTTTGTTGTTGTGTTTGTATTCTTCGTAGCAGGAGGATATGACACTAGTTTCATACTCCAAAAGCTTGGCTCATTATTTCCATTTGTCTTTCCAAAGAGTGGAGCAACATCACGAGGATCCACGTTCAAAGCTAAGCACATTGCATCACGCAATCGATCTGCTACGCCCAACACACCATCAACATACTCCACTATTGCAGGACGGAGAGTAGGTTGAATACTATCCGGCCAAGGATTTGTTGCTCTCAGACGATTATAAAAAGGTGTCTGCTGATCAGCTGTTCCAAATAGTTCATCATTTTTTGCATTGTACTCAGCAGCATACTCAATTTGATCTCTCCCATCAACCTTTCCTTCTGTATTCTCCACTCCCAGTGGCATGTAACCTCGGAATGCAGCACTGTTTTCATATGATATTGTCATCTTTTCCTCGAGTGGCCTTTGAAAAAATTGATTGGTTTCACTTAGTGCTAGAGTACAAACACTTTTGGGAATATCATGTTCGAGGAGGAAGAAGCCAATTTCATGACTTATGATGGTGATTTAAGGAAGTTGACACCAGTACGAGTATTAAAGGATAGAGCAGCGCATCAGCCAGCAGTTAGATTTTAGATTGTACAAAATCACACAATGCCAAAGCCAAAGATAACACCGTACCATGCTTTCCGAAGCTGTTCAGCAAATAGAACAGGGTTGGTGCGGTGCAAAGATAGATTTAGAATTGGTAGGCTCGTCATGGGATGGCGATAGCCATGGAACAGCACTGCAAGCTGGCAAGACTGCTGAGTGAGAAGTTAGGAGGGCAGTGGGCAGATATGTTATGAGTAGGTGAAGTTGATGAGCGGAGCGATGGAGAGTGAGCTAGAGTGAGGATAAACGATATCTTCAGGTTGATTTGAGGTTGAAATTGAAATGGGGAATTATTGGCGATAAATGAATCTTTTAACCTTTTGGATGTAGTATTGTAATCGCTCTAACTGTCGCTCTTCGCCGAAACGTCATTGGCTGGAGAAGTTGATGTTTGTCT
>JALLOX010000312.1:0-12554 GCA_036939695.1 Thalassiosira ordinaria | reverse complement strand
AGAGTGCTCACAGTACTTTATTCCTTGCAGCTGTATTGGTTACCTTATATACTATTATAGATTCCCAAATAAACGAACCACATACTGTGAAACAAATCTACAATATAGTTGAAAAATTGTGTGAATTTTTCGTTGAGGTCAATACAACTTTGCGAATATTCATATTCAACTTCAGAGGACGTTCGAATAGCTTATGACACACTACTTTCCATGGCGGTTGTCATAAGCAAAAAAAATGACTAGAAAACAGCATTATCATAGGTTTATATTGACCTCAATTATTCCAATGGGTTTGTACCTGTCATTGGTAACAAAGGGCAATATAAATTGGCTTTCTTTCTTATTTGTTGACCTTCCGAGACAAGATGCAATATGTTTTTTGTTCGAAATTTGATGCAAAAAATTTGCACATACATAGGGCTAAATATATTTTAGGTTACGAGAACGTGATCTACAAACATCCTCCCACCAGATCAGTATTCCAATGATACTAGATCTAAGTTTGTCTTTTTAGAGTCATGTGAATCACAACTTAGAGCGATGTGCATATGGCCAAGAAGAGTCAAAAATAAATGTTTGAAGGTTGTTTCTAGGCTAATTTTTGATGGGAATTTCATTTCTGTCATCAGATTTGGATGAAAATGAAGTTACAAAAAGTTTTACAATATTTTTCAACTGTACGATAGCTCACAGAGGCTTTACCCTATATGCACAAATCTTTGGATTGACAGAAATTGACTACTTCTCTGCTCTTTGAAAGAGGGCAATGGGCGAGGTTACAGGAGCCCTAACGGGACAATTTTTACTCTCCCACACCTCAGTTTATTGCTTTGAGCATGGATCTCTCAATGTATTTTGAGAATTTAATATGGTAGCTAGGATTTTTATTTTAATTATTATCCTGTAGCGAACATGGCTCCCTAGCATAAGGGTAAATGGGATGTATTCCCTGCCATTGTCTTGTAGAATAAAAGATGTTAGCCCACGGGAGCTCGTTGCCCATCCATCAGGGACCGCCACGGCCCGGGAACACTACTAGGGCTGTTACAAGTTCATGCTATGATAGTGGGAGTCCCGGTTATGGATCTGGTATCCTTTGGATGCCTCTGTAGGTGATGATCTGGTTGGTGTTGAGGGTCCATATGTATCGGTATTTTGTTGTCGCTAATGTGCTAATCATCCGCCCCCTCTTTCATTGATGTGCCTCTGGTGTCTCCCTGCTGGCTTTTCCAGCATTGCAACTCTCCCTTCCCCAAATCTCGGTTGTCTGCATCTTCTCCAGTTATACTCCAGACATTGCTTGTGGCAATTACTGTCATCTTTAGCTTCTCTAGCCTGACGACCATTTACCACTTTCCAATGGTCTTGTCAGGTCTTGGCATCTTGTGCCGTCATGGAATAGACCTTTCTTACATGACAGACTGCATCGCTCTTGAAGTCTTTTGTTACAATTTGTAAGGACTTTGGATGTTAGGTGTTGAGATGGAAAGGAAGGGAAGTGGTCATTGAATAGAATCATCCTATCTCCTCCTGGTTGCCTGCAGATTGCAAATGAACTATTTTACATGTGGGGCTTGGTGGCATCAATGCATGAAAGCATTGAGCCAGCGGTGTTGCAAAATTTATCTGATGGTGGGCCTGGAGACTGGAGATACATAATTTGATGCTGTATTCTCCATAACAGTTGTTTGTTTGTTCTACCAGTACAGCACCATGGCAATTCTCTTTGTAATTTGTAGGACTTAATCATTGGTATGCTAATGCTATTGTCGGTAACCATTACTAACAATAAAATGCACATATGCTCTGGGATTGCCATGACAATAGACGATCCAATGTCTTCCACTCACTTCATCCATGCACCTCTTCAAATGCACGCATTAAATCTGTGCTGGTGGCTAGTTGAAGGCTAATCTATCCAGCAACAAGAGGAACCAACCATTGCATTATAGTTCTTAGTGTTTTAAATATTGTTCAAGTGTATGGGAGACACGCCAGAGAAGCTTCTGATAGCATTTATCAAAGCCAATAGATTCAGTTGGCCAATTTTCTGCTAGAGCTTAAATGTCAATATCTACCAGCTTTGATCTATTTCAAAGAACCGATGTTGTGCATTGCATGCACTGCTTTATGGAAAACCTGAGCGAAGCAACAAGAGTATTAAGGATAAAACATTCAATAAACGAAGACTCATTATTCATCTTATACATGTAACACCCACCAAATTATGATACTGCATAATGATGAGATCTACGGGTCAGCACGGCCAAGATCCATACATTTAAGGAGAGCTTTGCAAACTTTGATGTGCCAACAATATTCATGGGTTCCCGGATTTCTATCCTCTTCTAAGGAGGTTTGTGGTTTGTTTGGCATTTTGGATGAATTCGCAAGTGCCACCAGATCACCCCTCTATCAATAACACTGTATTCTGCATTATTTTCTTGATGAGTGAAATTTTATAAATTACACGATTAGTCAGTTTTTGCTCTCAGTGTGACATCCAAATAGCTCCACCAACGATAGACTTCTCTTTGCAGCAACCTGGTATAATCCAGAGAAAAAGACTTGTCTACCCCCCCCACCACCCCCCCCCCCCCCCCCCCCCCCGAAATTGTAGACACAAAGCTAAATGCAGGGATTATGCAGCTTGGCAAAATTCATTTCTTCTTTACACTTGTCATAACTAAGAACTACAATCTCACACACAAGATTAAGTGCCAGCACACTTCACTCCTTACACTCTGCCATCACATTGTGTGCTGTCGCCCAGTAATCAACACCATTTTTTACGAGTAAGAGTCAATGAGTGCCCTGGCGGCTCAAATCATCAATCTGTTTCCACTTGTGCATAAGCGTATCAAACGACGAGCCATCGGAAGGAGTACCACGTGGGCACTCATCTTCATTCCTAGAATCCTTGAGATGGATCTTGTCAGATCCCAACTGAGCATCTTTTGAATGATAGTTGGATATTGCCCGGCGTACAGCATGTGAGCGCCGGGAAGCCTTAAATGTCTCCAAGTTTCTGTGAGCATAGCCCCCACCCACTTTTCTCGCCCCTGTCAACCTCGAGTGCTCCACCACCTTCATGTTACCATTGTCTACAGTCTCTAGATTTGGTTCAGCTATACCTGCTGTTGCAGTATTTGTTCTGTCTTCATCTGCATTTACTGGTGCCAGGTTTGTTTGTTTTATCATCTTTGACTCTGGTTGTTTCTGCACTATATTCGCTGCTGCTGCACTTCTCTGCTCTGCATTTTTATCCACTGCATTTGGAGGTGCTGCATACTCTGTTTTTTCATTTGCTGTCACTGCTGCTGCATATGTGTGAACTTTCTTCCTTGCACCCCGTCGCAACTGTCTCGGAGAGACAGCTGATGGAAGTGCTGCAACAGGTTTCTCTATGGCATGTAAAGATGAACTGGGTTCATCAAAGGGTTCATCTTTCTTTTCGTTTTCCTCCATTTTCTTCTTCTGCTGTGACCTTTTCCACGTGTCCCTTGCCCTTTTCTGTCGCTGGTACGCACGGTAACGCCTACTCTCTTTTTTATTACGGAATTGAATTGACTGTGGCGGGTCTTCCTTCATAAAAGGTGTCAGGGTTTTCAGAGCGCCGTCACTCACTGCAGTCCGGGCAGTGGATGCATTAGCAGCACTACTTTGGCCCACAGAGCTAATCAAGGAAGCAGCATCATTGTATTCGTGTGGGTAACTGTCAGGGTATCTACTGGTTGAGCTGATTGGAGATAAATTGTCATGTAAACCATCTATTGTGGAATGGTTAAAGTTTGATTGATGGGAATAAGATGTTGCTTCTGGAAGTGCTGGAAGTAATATGTTGGTAGTTGTCACGCGTGCATTCTTCTTCGTGTCAAGAGAACGATGCATACAGTGAAAGTCACTAAGAGTTTCACTTGCAGCTCTGGCATATCCAGCATCAGCGGCATATTGATTCACCGGATCATCATTGTAGGCCAAGTCATGAAAATCATTTTCTACTGGAAAGCCTTGCTGATCTCTTCTTGGAGAATTCATCGGAGAAATGACATGGTGTGCCTTCTTCTCATACAAAGGAGTAGCAGACTTTGGCAGGCACACTATTGTACCTTTCTTTCCTGTATATTTCAAAATATGAGAAACCAAAACTTGACTGGGTTATATAATGCTAGAGAGAAAGAGTAAGAAACTCACCTAACAGTTCTATACGATCCTGAACTTCTGCCACTTCTTCCAGGTTAATACACTCATCCACACTGGGCTTCAGGCCTCCCCGCCCCAAGAGAGTAAATAGATATCTGAGATCTTCTCTAAATTGATTTGGATTCTCTTTGACACTTGGCCACACTCCTTCGTAGCAAATGTACTTTGGCGAACACGCAAGTCGAAGACTGAACTTTGCGGACTTGATTGCTGCCTTTGCCTTCTTTGCAAGCTCCTTGAACTGCAGCCCATCACAACTGACATCATCTGCCATGATGCCCAAATCATCTCCATCATGTTTATGACCCTGGTGAATGTACACAAGATTACCCACATTCTCATCGAGAATGCTAATGAATTGCTCAAAATTATCTGGAGGAACAATGAGTGTTCAATCAATCACGTCAGGTTGCATAAATGATGGGGTGACAGTGAATAGTAGTTTTTCTTGAAGGTTAACATCACATGCAAGACACTCACCTGATGTTGGCATATCTTGGACCAACACAAGGCTAAGCTTTTCCTCAAGGAACAACTCCCAGCCAAACGTTTCTGCTCCAAGAGGGATAGCCCCCAACTCCATGAGTAGGGAATGATACTCTGTTGGTCCTGTTGCGAAGATTCGGTTTGCCCCTAGAAATGCAGCGAGATCAATCAATGCTCGACCAAGCTCTGTCTGACCATCTTGGATCAACACGCTTTGTCCAGCCAACTGATGTGTGCAAAAGTGAGCTATCTGTACAATAACAAATAACTGAGTGAATCAGCTTTGACAATATAGTAACTCACCTGATTGAAGCCATAGCGGTTGTGAAGACTAGAAACACCCAAGGATATGGATTGGAAAGCCGATAGATACAACCTAACCATACAGCTTGCCTCAGCTGCATCAACATGCTTTGGCACCGCTACTACAAACCCTGCATCCACCAATGCATATCTGTTGTTCCTTCTTCCTTTATCTTTGTACCCATCCTTATATTCAAAAGGATATATAGCCGCGACGCGGTCATCGATGGATATTCCATAAACAGCTCGAACGTGGGTGGTTAGCTGGACAACCCGGCCAATACAATCCACGCCAGTAGTTTCAACTCCTTGCGGCAGAGACTCGGTGCAGCGTACTCCAGGGCGGACCATCAAATCTCTTCTATCTACTGTTGAAGCCTGCAGTTTTAGATTGGCACAAGAGCAAAACTTGAGTACAAAAGAAGAAATAACTGGCGACATATCAATCAAATTTGCGGTGCAAAGACATACCTCTATCTCTAACAGAATATCATTCTTATGTCGCGGCGTTGGAATAGCATGCCTTCTGTCCAACTTAAGGATGGCTTCCGGGAGACCCTCATGTGCCGACGTCCAAATGTTCGTATCGCTATTCCTGTTGACCAATTGCAGCCGCTCCTCGCCAGAACCATACCTAGAAGCAGAACTCTGTCCACTCTGTGTCTGCTGTATAAAGGAATCCACAGCAAAATCTTGAGCACCCAGGCGAGGACTTTCGACTCTATCCACAAAACATTGTCGAGTCTCAAAATGCTGATGTCGCTCCATAGGTTCCATGACCATGTCGTCGAAGGCACTCTCGTTTCGTGAGTCGAATGTAGAATTGTCGGAGCTATCTGCATGCTGACGAACGGGATCCCGATGAGGGTGCTGTTTCGTTGTCTCGAGCTTCATAAGAAACTGGTCAAATTTGTGAGCGTCCGAGTCTTCATCGTCGTCATTGTAATTGTAGCTCCTCATCTTTACCACTACTTTGGTTTACCCTATTGCATACGAAGAATAATCACTGCCCAGGTATTGATCTAAACAGCATCATTTTTTGACAATAAACAGGGGGACAACGGGACCCCTTTCAATCTAAATCCAAGCTACCTCCGCTGTTGCAACCTTTCCAAGGATAATAACCAAGATGCATAGACCAGAAGATGAGGCAACCAGCAGAAAGCCAACTACTTCATTATTACGTGTATCTGCGTTTGCTATTATGGTAATAGAGAATCTCATCGAATCCAACACACATCAAACACGGAGGGGAATTGATTTCACGTGTGTCTCATTGTCTGAGCATTCATTTCCATGCGTTAGACCAGTAGCTTCCGTTTTCATTGACCGTTGAGCGTAATCAAAGATTTTTGCCTCTGTAATCCGTCCGTTGGATTTAGCACGCAGCAGCTGCATACTGCTTTTACCTATGATATCATTGTTTCGTCGCCCAGGTTTCGTCATAGCACAACAAAAAATGACCCTAGTAGACTTGTCGCAAAACTGGGCCATGACATTTTAGCTTAGGAGTACCATTGCCTGCCTCTGTCCCAGCTTTGTTGTGTCAGATAAAATTATATGAGATCTTGGCAATCCTACCTGCCTAATGCTTTTGGCTTGGCACTTTGTCATAGAAATGTGATTTGGTTTTATTTTGGACGGCTTAGTTTATGGCAATGTCCACAAGACATATCCTGGACATGTCCATTGAACAAGCAAATGTCTATTGTTAAATATCCTGGGCAAGAGCCCGTGGGTTTATCCCTTTTCTGTGTTTTTTAACCCTTTCGGACGCCAAACCAGATAGAAAAGTATACTCTAGCATTGGGCCTTAGAATGCCACTCCTGGCTCATTTTAACAGTAATCAAGGTACGGACGGAAACACCCGTCCACAAATTAACAAGCTTCATTGTAAGGTACTCTAGTGTTGCTTAAAATCAGTTCTAGAAGGTGTCCAGTGGCTTATATTAAAGCTCTTTTTATGCTTTATCAGAATCTATCAATGGTTGCATGAAGCTCGACCATCACCAGGTTTGCTATTACGACAGAATGTGTATTGCGAATCCAACATCTTCCAACATACACCAGGTGGAGGGAAACTAATTTACTTGGATATCTCAGTCTGAGCCTTCATTTCTAATTTTCTATGCATTAGAGCAGTAGCTTCTGTTCTTATTGACTGTTGAGTGTCCGTTGGATTAAGCATGCAACAGCTGCATACTACATTTTCCCTCACAGAAAACAACAAAAAATGACCCCCCTGATAGAATTGTCACAAACTGAGACTGAGACATGGCATTAGGAGTATCATTGCCTGCCTCTGTTCCAGCTTTGTTGTGCTGGGTGTTCAAATGGTATGAAATCTTGGCAATTCTGGCTGCCTATTGCTTTCAGTTTGGCTAAATATTTTGAAACTTTCAGAAATATGATTATGATTACCTTGGGCGACTTAGTTTTTGGCAATGCCATCCTGGACATGTCTGTTCATGGATAAGCAAATGTCTTTTGGGTCATATCCTGGACAAGATCTTAGCTTGTCCCTTTTCTGTGTCTTTTGAAATCTTTGTGGACACCCTGAAAATAGACATCACCAACAAAGAGTTGCGGGACAGATAAAAGTACTCCAGCAGTAGGCCCTTAAATTAACACCCCCGGCTCATTTTAAAACTCTAGTCTTGCTCAAATCAGCCGGATATTCATTTTTTACAGTGCTTGCATTGCCAAGGAGAGAGTCTTCTTCAAAAACAGTGATCTGAGAGGACATTTTTCTAATAAAACACAATTTTTGCATTCGAATAAAAGCAACCATTGTGTGCTGGCACCATGGCACCTCGCTATTATGCGCTAACTGATCGATAGGAATATGGTCAACCTCATTAAAAGCACAATAACTCTCCTCTAGAAATGATTGCACCCATCATTGCAAAATCAAAGTCACAAGGCCATCAAAATACTGCCCATTATGATATGCAATGCTGGTGTATCCTCATACTAACCAATGTGTGCCTTTTGAATCTATTCAGGAGCAGACCTACTCCGCTTTGAAGACAAATATACAGTGTCCATCCTCTATCATCTGCCCTCAAAATAAAACCTGTCACAAAATTGGCATAATAAAATAAAATCTTGTAGTATTGTGTAGAATAAAAAACTTACAATATTGAAAACTGGCACAAATGAAAGCACCCTCGTATCGATGCAAATAAACACAGTATCTAATACTAAAACATTTGTACCTGACATCATATAGTTATTTCATTTGAGGACTGCTCCTCACATAAAAGATAGAGGAAGTTGTGGCGGGAAAAGCTCTAGCCCCAAGATGTAGGTACACAGTGCCTATCATAGATATATTTATTAAACATGCCATTATGTGCTCCCGATTCTTCGTGATTGCACCTCCCAATGCATGCTCTAAGCTGCCATCAGTGGATGTAATGGTATTTAATGGTAGTTCATATTAAAAGCAAAAGTCTTATTAATACATTAAAGAACAACAACAAGATCTAGTTTTGATAATTTTGTAGGTTATCAATATCAATGCTTCTTTAATCTACAATTATCAATGATCGAATTTGCGACATCATTTGATAGTGTTATTTCGAATTGACTTCTTTACCAATTGACCCACAACAACCCCTTCACAACCCTACCCTGCCACCCATGTACTCACAGAGGGAGAGCAATTGTTGGAGATGTGTTTGTTTGTTGTGTTTGCGTTATGCTGTTCTTGCAGGTACGTGAGCACTGTCTTTGCTTTTGTGTTTTGTCGGTAGCAATGCTGAAGAAAAGTACCTTAATTTTGGTAATTGATCAATTAAGCTGAGCTGAGGAACAGTAGTAGATCTTTGTACTGACCTGCAGCGATGGCCACTCGGAGTTAGGCCATCAAGTATGAAACGTAAAGCATTCTCCAAATCCTCATCCTCGTCATCATCTGATAGATCAAAGGGAAACTCTTTACTTCAATAGATAGATGGATTAGCGGTCCGCTAGGTGAGGTGGTGAATGCGTCTGCGGGCTTACTCGAAGGACAATATACATCTTAGTAGATAGCTATTGGTTTTTGGTTGTTGTGTCCTATGTTCAGTGTCCAATCTTACGCATTTTTACGCATTTCCCACCCTCCTCACAGCCGGGGGCGCCAACCATCATGGCTTAGCGGAGGGAGATCATTGCCAAAAAAGGAGAGTTGAGTGCAAGGATTAGGGCAGCCCTTTCAAGTCTGAATTTCTGAGTGCCTGCTTGTGTGTAAGGATGGAGGGGCCGTCAAATGATGGTCCAATGTGTGAGCCGGGGGGGGGGGGGGGGGGGGGGGGGTGGGGTGGGGGGCGGGGGGGGGGGGGGGGGGCGGGGGGGGGGGGTAAAAGTTGACATAGAGGATGATGCGGGTGGAGCTTCTTGATTCTTGACCCGGGGATTGAACAAACCGCCTGTCCTTCCCCTCTTTGCGAAGGTTGGCGAATACCACATATCCTGTATAGACTCATCGCTAATATCTTATAATCGCCAACTAAGGTTTGCGCCACGAATCATGCAAAAAATCTTTCTTCTTCTTGCTTCGTCGGCGCCTAGCCTGCTGTTGTTTATTATTTTTGCTTTGCTGTCCTGCTTGCTGCCATTGCCATTGCTATTGACGAATTATTGACCCCCCCCCCCCCTCCTCTCATTGGCATCGGCATCATTCCATCTCGGAGCTCACCTTTCAATACATCAAAACCATGAACAATAATCTAGGAACCGGCAGCGGAGGAACCTCCCCCTACGACAATAGCGACAATGACAGTAGCAACACCTCCTCCACCCCCCTCCCAAATTTTAACGCTTCCAACATTCAACTCTCCACAGTAGCACCCGCCTTTGGTATACCCTCCTCCTCCCTCCCCTCATCTGCTACACATGCTCAACCAGACTATTTGGATTACGATCAAAAGGGACGTGGGATAGTCTCGACGATGTTTACGAATTCGGGTATATCGTACATGCTCGGTGTAACCTTGGGAGGACTGTATGGTTTACGAGAAGGATTGGCCAAGACTCCTAGTAGTCGATGGAAGGTCAAGTTGAATAGTGTGTTGAATCATTGTGGGAGGCATGGGAGTGGTGTGGGAAATATGTTGGGGGCTACGGCGATTTTGTATAGCTTGTATGAGGGGGTGGCCGATAGTGTGAGTGATTAGTATGTTTTTTGTGTGCAGTCAATTGAGATTGAGAGAGCACAGTGCATCTATTATCCTTTTTGAACCAATCTGCCTTCTCACTCATTCTTTCCGATACTCTCATATACTGCCGTTGTTACATCATCATTCACTGGAACAAATAATATCCATCTTTAATTTTTCATGACAGTACGAACTAGATCAATACACCGGACCAATCCAACCACCCGCCCCTCTCTTTGCCGGAGCCATGACGGGTGCCACTTACTACATGCGTGCCGGACCACGCGTTGCCGCATTGGCAGGTGCCATTGGCATGGGTGCCGTGGGGGGAACATTTGCGTTGTATTCCGTGTTGGGTATTCCGTATGGGAGTAAGGGTTGGTTGTTTTTCTAAAGACAGAGTGTGTGTGTTTTGGAGATGTGTTGCAGTATGAACTGGTGTTTATAGAGATTGCAACATGGAACAATTATGATAGTTGTGTGAGAGAACTGGGGGGGGGGTGCAATTTGGGATGGAACTTGGCAAAGCATGCTTGATAGAATATCAGCAGAGAATATGTCAACATGTGGAGCAAAATGAAAGGCACATACTGGGGGAGAACGCATTAACAGTTTAACCTCTCATAAGTGTTGAGGTGGACAATGTGATGCAGTGAAACGACATGTACTCAAACAAAAAAAATCAAAGAACAGGTAAAATGAGCAGTCAAGTCACGAACAATGCTGTCTAGAGTTCATATGATGTGGCCAGAATGCTTGTTGCAGGCACTTAAACAACCTGCTATTACTGACCGCTGATTGCTACTGATCATGGGACCATTTGCATCATGAAATGTGCTTGTTAATTGTTTTGTTTCCTAGCTTGATTCAGCTATGCAACAGCATCACCACAACCAGATAGAGATGGCAAATATGTGACAAAGCAGGCATTGCAGTGAATGAAATGTCCAGATATTGTATGTTTATACCTGCGGCCCGGCTCGTGTCTGCATTTGCCGCCCACTTCCAAAACGAATCATCACATGATGAATCACAGGCGATACCCCTCCAGCAAATCTTCTTAAATGCCAACAAACACAACTCTCTACACAAACCATAAAAATGATCACAAAAACTCTACTCTCTTTGTACCACACAACATCATTTCCCCATCAAAAGGATGTGCCAATCAATCCTCCTTGGGTCCATACCGTACCCTAACCACACCCTTCTTACATCTCAATCCCTTCACACACCATCCACGCTCCTTCAACATTCCCGTACTCTTGACATGTGTCCCGCCACAGGGACAATTCCACCCTGCCACCGTCACCACTCGTACCTCAGGATTAGGATCTGTAGGAGAAGTAAAGTCCTTCATGTTGAAATTTTGTGCTAGTCGATTACAAAGGGATTCGGCCTCGTTTATGGGTAGGGTTTGTATGTTGGTTGGTAGGTCTTCATCGATTAGCTCCTTTCGTTTTTATTTTGTTGTAATGAATGTATGTGCAAAAGAAAAAAATCAATACAATAGAAAAATGCAGGGAGCATTTGATCAAAGATCTAATCCATCCAGTGGATAGATATCTGAGCCTCTATTCCTTCTTATTCTTACCTGATAAGCAACCTTCAATCTACTCAAAAATTCCTCCCTCTCCTTCACATCAATCCCACCCTTATATTCCACATACGGCCCATCCAAAAAGTGATATCCCTTCGTGGGTGGCAAAAGTTTGTCACATCTTGCCATGGCCGCATCAACGACATGTCCTGCCGTGTGACATTCCGAGAGGATACGACGATTTGTGGGGTTGACGCACACTTTGACATTGGTATTAGATGGGAAAGGATCCGAGTTGAGTGGCTTGTTGTTGTTTGTTAAATTGATGATGCCTGCATGAGTGACTATTCCAGTGGCACGATCGATTGTAACCTTGTTGATTGTCGCCGAGTAGGAGTCATCATCGCCGCAAGTCGTTATGGTACCAGTGTCGGTAGGTTGTCCTCCTCCCTGAGGATGCATGGTGGTAACATCGAGCTGTAGTTCTACAGGGATAGTAGTTGTAGCAGTTTGTTGTTCTTCTTTGCCATCTTTGTCATTGGTTTTGTTCCCATTGCCATCATTGGCGGGCGTCTTATCATCATTGTCAATGACGCGACAGAGGAGTACCTTTGCGTCGGTGTCGAGCTGGAAGTTTCCATCGTAGGTGAGATGGATGAGTTCAGTGGCTTTGTCGGTGGCCATGGTCATGATGGATTTGTTGTGAAGAGATTGCTAGGTATCGTATTGTGAGCCCTCCAACTCCAACCTCCATAACTTCAACTCCAACGACACGCAGAATTTTTCTTGTTGGACCAGTTGGAGGCGCGGACTTTTGGAGGCGAGAGCTAGCCGGAGGATTGGTTATGGTTTGGGTTTGAATGTGGTTCGGGCATTT